>CAAKHD010013672.1:340023-355554 GCA_901007705.1 Fistularia tabacaria | reverse complement strand
CTCTCCCCCCACACCACGCTCTCCCTATCTAGAGAGAGACACCCCCTCGGGAGACACAGAGAAAAAAAGCTGAGGCGGATTTGGGTTCAGAGAGGAAACACACACACACACACACACACACACACACACACACACACACACACACACACACACACACACACACACACACACACACACACACACACACAGAGATACACATAAACACACACACACACACCAATAAAAATTAAAAAAAGAAATGGAAATCAACAGTCTCCAATGGCTGCCCTTCAAAAACTATATAACTTCTGGAACAAAGTTATTGAAAAAAAACACCTGTTTTATGTATTAACTTAAACTTATGTTTGTACCCCTCAACGTGTATAACTTAAATATAAATATTTGTCTTCATTATTCATCTCTTAGGATACATCTTTACCTGTAGACCAGTGATAATGACATGAAGTTGGCTGTCGATGTGAAAAAATGTCCTGAAAGAACACTATGAGGTGACAAGCATGTTTTGGAGTACTGTACGTTATTGGTATGTCCATTGCTCAAATATAAATGGTCAAATCGCTGTTTTAAATTTCAAATGAAACACTGAATCTGTCTTAAACATGACAAAGATGTAAAAAAAATTAAAACCTTAACTGTAGTCAATGTGCCTACAAAATGCTGCCTGCAACTTAACCAACATCTTCCATGTAGCTGCTCCACTTTCTCCACCTGAAGTAAAGAACTCCTTACTTTTGACGTGCTTTGGGGTATTTCATCATATCTTGTTCAACAAATCAACCGAATGCTGATTTGAATCATTTTGGCCAAAATCAAATTCTGGGTTTGTCATGGATTGATACCACAGTGGTTAATATGGTTATGGGTACCTCGAGAGTCAGCACTTAAACCTACAAGTTATTCTTTCATTTGAATTTAATAGACTAATTTCAGGGAAGCCTGAATCCTGTAGAAAGCAACTTTGTGTCAACTTTCCTTGAGTTTCACTTCCTTGTCAAGACACATACTATTTCAATATGATACAATTACATGCACCACTCTTGGCATGTTTCTCTTTTTCTGCCACATTTCAAATCCAATTTCTCAGTCAAAGAATTTAATTTGCATATTGGAATACAAACAAGATTAGAAAAACACATTTCAATTACTGCCCTTTGGCCATATATCCCTGTCAGCTTCCTGGATTGCAAATTACATTTGAAGATGATAAAACCCTTAACTTGACTTATTGTGTTGTACAAAGTTCCATTATTTTTGTAGAAGATTATCATGTCAGAATAATGTCGACGTTTCACCTTTAGCAATTTCATATGTATCAATCTAACATTTTCCCCTAGTTGAAATTAGAGGTTACTTGAAGTTGCTGTTTTCTTTTTATTCCATAAATACAAAAAGCTGAGTTTCTCCACCAAAGTCCCATTTGCTCATCCTTCTCTCCAAAGTTGATGTCTGTTGAATCATTTGAAAAAGATGGATGATTTCATGTACAGTACTGAACTTACAAACTTAATACTTAAACACTCACATCTATATTCTTTTTAATGGAGCGCTACCATTAAAAATGTCTCATTTAGACAAAAAAAGGTTCAATGGCAAATTATGAATTTCTAATCGATGTACAGAGTCCACGTATAAACTTTTCTTCCGACAAATTGACAAATAAACAACTGTACATTATGACAATAAATTCTGTGCGACAAAATCTTGGAAAGAGTATAGATAAACTCACTTAACCGCCCTCAATACGTTTCTGCTCATGCACGTGTGTGTGTGTGTGTGTATGTGTGTGTATGTGTGTGGTGCAGTACAGTAGCTGTGTACCCAGGGCCTTCAGCCAAACAGCTGGTACCCATCTGTTTCTTCTTCTACTCCTGCGGCCTGCGGCTCAGGGAGTGAGGTGAACTGGCATGCGGTGTCTGGGTCTGGACCAATACTGGGGAGGTATTTGCTGCAGGAGAGTATGTGTCTATGTATGAATGTGGTTCATGCCGAGTGACTGCCTTTGTGTGTATATGTGGTTTTGCGCCCGGTTTGTGTATGTGGAGGCGTGTGGCTGCTTGTGTGTGTGCATGTGGCCAGTGCTGCATCATGAATGCCTGTTTAGTGTATGTGTGCAAGTGTGCTTGGAGGTGAGTAATAATCAATCTACTGCTCTCTAATTGTCTGCCCAAACTCTCCCATGATGTAGTCTGTTCCAAAAGTGACTCATTGCGGAGAAGCATTCAGTCTTTCCATTTATTGTTTATATAAATCATATAGACTGAACTTAACTTTTACCATAGTTTTCCAGATTTCCATCATTACTTTATGGCTTTATTGCTGTGATTGCTCTCTGAAAATATGCGCCTTCCATCACACAATTACATAAAAAAATTAGCGTCTAATGATGCTTTAAACAAAAAAGGATCACAGTGGTCAAGGTGGTATTTCTGTTGGGTAAGGAAGTAGATGCCTGGCCAATGCAACAGTTTTTGGGGGGCGCAGGAGATAGAGCGGCAGTCTTTGGAACCAGACCTTCATGGGTGCGATGCGATTCCCAGCTCCTCCTTGTGTGTCAAATTGCTGTTGAGCAAGACACTGAACCCCTAGCGCTGGTAGACAGCATGCCAACTGCTCATGGTTCATCCATGATGGGTTAAATGCAGAGAACGAATTTCCCTACAAGGGATTAATAAGGTATACATTATTAAAGTTGAGTGCACAAGAAATTCTTTTTTTTTATTGATGAGGTATTGGTATGTTTGAGACCTTTCTTTCTCCAAAATGATTCTATGGGGGTCAAAGATTCTGTCAAATCAACAATTACCTGCCTTAAAATCCACATTTCCAGAGGAGGGCAGTGTTCGTCTAGTAATAATATCCGGTTGAATAAGGTGAGGCATGTATGCTAGTGGAAATTGGCATCTTTCATCTTCAGCTGTTCTATCCAACCTCATGATATAACCCCATATCTTGTAAGTCTATCAAATGTTCTACAGTGACCAACACTGTCTGGGAGAGTAAGTCTGAGATTTCAGGTCATGTTTGGGACACAGCCCATTTAGGGGGTTACTTCTATGGAGATAATTTAGCAACACAGAGTTAAATTTATAAAACACCTCTTTAACCTGCCAGACAAGCTCTTGCTGAAGTTAATTTGGGGCAATATTCTTAGACTCGTCCTATCTCACCTGTGTGCATTCCTTTTTCTATGTCATGGGTTATGCTCAGCAAATACCCTGAGCCATGGAAGTTCCACATATTCATGCTGAATTGCAATCAAAAATCAGTACATTTACCACCCCTTTCCTTTAAAAACACTAAAATTGTGTAATATAGTGTCAAATGAGGACTGTAGTTCAATCTTAAATGAACTGCAAAACCACTGGCAATTGTCTGTTTAGCTGATTTTCCTCCCCATTGATTCTATTTTAGAACGCGTGCTTCACATGTGTCCATAGCAAAACTGGTTACTCAAACATGACTCCTGCCTTAAACAAGTCAAATTTATTTGCCGTCACAGGGTTTGATAATTTGTCGGCTACCGTGTGGATTGATGAACCTGTCGTCTTAGGGGATACTCATGAGTGTCCTACATGATGTGGTGTTGCAATACACTGTCATTTTATGATGCTAAAAAACTTGGAGGTCCACTAAATCATCATATTTGGATGCATTTGCCAAAACATGTGTTTATATGCACATTCTGCATTTGTATTTTCTTAAAAGTACAGAGCATTCCCTGTCTGTTAATTGTGCCTCATAAATAATTAAATAAAGTGAAATTCATTCTTTAACTGCTGCAACCCAGGAAAAAAAATCATATGCATTCTCATGAATGTACATCATGTATCTCAGTTAAATATTTGTGACATTAACAACCTTGACAGAGAAAATACCAATCCTCTATTCTGTTTTATTTTTTTTTGTAAATAAAAAACTTTTAGTTAGGTTACATAGTCACAAGAAGAATAATACACCTGCGAAAACTCAAAACTCAACATGATTTCCTATGTAGCTGGAATAAAAAAAAACAACGTAAAAATTAAACAAAAACAAAGAAACACATTTAATTGTACAAGTAAGGCGCTCCTTTGTGCCCACGGCCATCAGACTGTATAACAGCAGTCTGGACGGGACACAACTCTGACTGCCTGGGGAGCATCTGTGCTACTGCCACCCCATCACTCCGTCACCCAATTTTTTTTTATTTATTTTTTTTTGCTCTCTATGTGTAAATATGTATGTATATATGTGTATATTGTGTATATTGTGTATATTGTGTATATGTGTGTGTGTGTGTGTATATATACTTTTTTTTTTTTCTTTTCCCTCGAATGTTGCTGCTGCAACACCCGAATTTACCCTATGGAAATCAATAAAGTATTATCTTATCTTATCTTATCTTATCTTATCTTATCTTATCTTATCTTATCTTATCTTATCTTATCTTATCTTATCTTAACTTAATATTGCTGAGTTCATTCGTTTTCTGAAAGAAGATTTTTCCCATTTTGATTATCAAACTGTTTAACGTGGTAATTGTTTTTGTTGTATTATCTATTTGTATATTTATTTAGTGCTGTTTCCTGATTTCCTTTATCTTGACTCATTCGAACAGGTGACCGGCGCACACCTGTGAATATATTTTCGAGAGGCACAAACGTGGCCTCCGCCTCCCGCCGGGACGAGCAGGCAACCGAATCAAACAGTGAGTCACGCAGCGTCTAGCCGCCGCAGCGAACCTGCCGGCGAACAAACGTTTACAACCAGACCCGCAGACGCGTTTTAACTTCGGCTACAAAAGAAAAAAAAAAAAAAAAAAAGGACGCCTGGCTTCTACATTTTCCGCAGTATCCACGGTGACAAGCTGGGTAGGCTGGGTGTCTGGAAGCTGCTGCAAGAGTGACCGCCGTGGGGTGAGTGGAGGGGGGGCGGGTTGATGGATGGCGAAGAGCCGGGCAGCAGATGACTGCGGATTCTGCTTTCCGGCCGGTGCACCCTCTGCCAGGCTTGCGGTGACAGCGGCGACTCCAGCCGGAGTTCACCAGCAGGAAACTGACCGTGTTTGACAGTGCTTTTTTTTTTTTTTTTTTTCTTCTTCTCCTAATGCAGTGAGGTAAGACGTTATTTGTCGTTTCTGCTCAAACTGCACAAGTGAATCCCCGCGTTTGATTCGTAACCTCTGCCATAATACACGCCTTGCCGTTCCCTTGCTGCAGGTGCAGCTTTGTTGCGATTAGGAATTGCAGGTGTAGAATCGTGACGGACTTGAATTCCTCCCACTCATCATCCGAATGGGACACCAGTTAACCTGTCTATATCCCAACAGCTGTTACACCATCGGACTTTTAGGTCAAAATCACCTCATCTAAATCGCCGCTTACCGAAGTCAAGCAGCAGAGGTCGCTCATTTTTGTGTGCATATGTGTTTGTGATGCCCCTGTTTGGTCTTTCGTGCACTATGAGGCAGATCTTTCAGATGAAAGCAGATTCTCATCGAAGTGATGTACTGACGTCAGTTGGGGGCCTTTTTCTAAACACATTCCTTAAGAGACAAAGGAACAAAAAATGTTGTGTTTGGCGAGGTGACCAAATGAGCTTTTCATGTGAATTTGCAATTTGAGTCATTGTGTTTTCCCTTGTTTGATGGTGCATGAGTGCATGAATACAGCATCTGTTACATCATGTGACAATGAAACCATGCTGATTATTGTAAACAACTCTGCATTTGGCTCCAGTAGCAGACCAGCTGTTTGATCCCTGCCCTTTAGGGTCAAACATTATGGTTTGTGTTGTCTCTGACTGTATGCAGCACATTTTGTTTTTGAGAATATGGTCATGGAGGACCCATCTGATCATATCACCATTTCTAGATCCGCTCACAGGAAGAGGGTCCTTGGTCTGATTCCAAGAAGGGGTATTTCTGTATGGAGTTCGCATGTTCTCCCCATGAGCGGGTTTCATCTGGGTTCTCCGGTTTCCTCTCACAGTCCAAAAACATGCCATAGATTAATTGAAAACTCAAAATTCCCCAGATGTGTGAATGAGAGACTGAGTGATTGTATGTCCCTTGAATGACTGGTGATTGGTCCAGGGTGAACTCTGTCTCTCACCTAATGACAGGTGGGATAGCAAAACCTATTGAATTATAAAAAAAAAAACCATAATGAACCATAGTAAACCATATAAAAAAAGAATATTTTGGATACTTTCAGTCAAAACTGTGGTTGGCATTTTGTGGGTTTAGCAGTCAGTAATACACATGGATAATGGGACAATCTTAGAAATGCACTGTTTTGCTGTCATTGTGGCCTAAAAATGAACATAATATCAAGTAGAGATGGAACATTCTAAATCTGATCTTCCCTCCTAATCCTAGGATCTTATTGCATTGAAATTGTTTGTTTGGCATCTGTTTCCTCAGTCTGCTCTCCTAATGATAATGCTGTGGCAGACTTAATACTGGGATAGAGGATTATTCCTTGGATACTAGAAGTTGAATTTACAGTATGACCTGCAGCAGATTACATTTTAGCATCATATGCAAATTTTACAGCTATCAAAACTAACAACAAGCAATGGATGAGTTGCTATCCATTGCAATGCCTCAAAAAGAACTTAAAGTGTATTTGTTTTAGCTTCTTCATGCTTGGAAACTTAAATACATTTTTAATTGTGGTAAGTTAAAAAAAAACAAAAAAAAACGCAAAGGCACAGGAGGGATGGGAATTTTTTTTTCCTTATTATGTTTCTGGAGTTTTGACCCTGTCAGTGTTCCTTAATGTAAGCAATCTCAGACTCCTCAATTTTTCTTTTAATTTTTGTCGAAGGCAATGGCGACCTGTAAAGAAAAGCGAAGGGATTGTACCTCACAGGATAGAGTCCAAGGAGAAGGTGGCTGTATCCCATGTCCTGGAGACACACTGCCATGGAACCTGGCTAAACACCAGAGGGTTAAGCGGTCCAAGTCAGCTTCAGGGGATGTCCTGGATCCAGCAGAGAGGGCTGTTATTCGCATAGCAGGTAAACTCCATGTTAATTTCACACTATTTATGTACTATTTACTATTTATCACACATATTCTACAGCTGCATACATCCTAACTTAAATCTAAGATACTTATGTTCAGAGCAGCCACACCACCCTTTTCTCCTCCCAGCTGCAACAACATCTAGATAATCAGTATGTTCCTATTTTTCATGTCATCATGCTAATTTCACTATAAATCGCAATGTAATTTCAAATACAAATCAATACTTCTGTTTTCTCGTGTGAGGAATCTGTGATCCTATTGTGGAATAGTTGCAGTATTGGGTTTTGGAAGTGTAAGGGGATTCATCGGAGACTCCAAATGTCCTTTACACGGGGAAATTTGATCAATGGTTGATAGCCAGTATAAAAGGGAAAGTCTTTGGAGAGAAAGAGAGCAAACGCTGGCAAGCAGCAGAAAAGCTGTAGTCATGAAGCTGAAACGATGTCTTTGTGCACATTGCAAGCTTGCTAGGTACAGCACACCCACCGACCACCAATAATGCTGACATAGATGCATCTTTGAAGGCTTTAAATGCAGCAAATCAATAAAACTCTGCAACCTGGCTAGGATACTCTTGTGTTGGACTAACTTTTGCAAGTATTGTTAGTGAGTTAGTTAGTTCATTTTGGCTCCTGCGAAGGTCAGGGGGGTGTCCTGTCCCTGTGCGTTGAGCCGACCAGATGAACCATTTTTTTCCAAAGCTGGCAGTCTTGTGCCAGCTGCTCTGCGTCCTCCACGGCAACTCCATGTAATTGTAGGTCACCCGCAATGACATCGAGCAATTGGGTGAGGGATTTGCCTCGTGGTCTTCTCCAGCCGGCGGACGTTTGGTCAAACTAGAGGATGGCTCTTGTCGGGTGGTCAGGAGGAAGGCGGAGGACATGGCCAAACCAACGGGTGCGGCGTTGCGCAGCCAGGCAGGATGGTCTGGGCTGGCATGTGCAGGCTCCAAGTGCTTTGTTGGAATAACTTAAATGTCAAACATTAAAGTAATTATTCGAAAGTTACGAGTGTTAAAAGTGATCATGCTCACTGTTTGTGTCCTGCCCTCTGACACAGGTCCTAGGTGTGTTGATGGGATATAGTTTTTTATCATACAGTCAAAGGAACATCTGGAGGTAGAATTTGCTCCTTTTGTCAGAGTATTTTCTCATCTGCAACATTACATTGTTCTAATGACTCTTAAGAGTTGCAAAAAGACAGAATGGGTGTGGACAGGTCTGGCAAAGGAGATTGTCACAGTGTCAAATTGGCATCTGGGAAGTGGCTGGATAGAATGATAGAACAGTGCATACAAAAGATAGTTGGTTTCTAAAGTTTTTATTTCTTTTTTCCTTTTTTTTTCATTGAAAGGAATTCCCAGACAGAGGAAAACCAGACTCATGATAGAAGCCAATTTCAAAGGAACAAGGAAGAGCATGGCAAATGTTTGGTGTCGTATAATCCAAAACATGTATCATGTTGCCTTTTTGTATGTTCACTGTAAATTCTGGGATTTTAGTTTGTTTTCCAAACATTTTGTGTTTCTAAGCATATATATATTGCTTTTAGGAACTGTAATAATTGGTTATTTTTCAGGGGTAGATAAAATATGCAAAAAAAAAAAAAGACTGCTACAGATGCAGTATTCGCTTTGAGAATGCTAATAGAGAAGTACAGAAAAGGTCATTGCGCTTTTGTAGACCTAGAAAAAGAATACGACAGGGTGCCGAGAGATGAACTCTGGTTTTGCATGAGGAAGTCTGGAGTAGCAGAGAAGTATATTAGACTGGTCCAGGACATGTATGCTGGTTGTGAGACAGTGGTGAAGTGTGCTGTAGGTGAAACAGAGAAGTTCAAGGAGGAGGTAGGACTTCATCAGGGATCAGCTCGGAGCCCTTTCCTGTTTGCAGTGGTGATGGACAGGCTGACAGATGAGGTTAGACGGGAACATCCATGGACCATGATGTTTCCAGATGATATTGTGATCTGTAGTGAGAGCAGGGAACAGGTTGAGGAAAATCTCGAGAGGTGGAGGTATGCTCTAGAAAGGAGAGGAATGAAGGTTAGTCGCAGCAAGACAGAATATATGTGTGTAAATGAGAGGAACCTGGGTGGAACGGTGAGTCTACAGGGAGTGGAGATCAAGAAGGTGGAGGATTTCAGGTACTTAGGGTCAACAGTCCAGAGCGATGGAGAGTGTGGAAAAGAGATAAAGAAACGGGTTCAAGCAGGTTGGAATGGGTGGAGAAAAGTTTCAGGATTCTATGAGATAGAAGAATATCCTCTAGAATGAAAGGAAAGGTGTACAAAACAGTGGTGAGACGAGCGATGCTGTAAGGTTTGGAGACAGTGGCACTGAACAAGGGCTTTAGAACAAGAGGATATGAAAAAGTTGCTAAATTCATGCACTTCCATAGTGCACAGTGTAAGTTTGATCAAATATGTCATGGAACTGCTAATTATGTAAGTTATTTGGAAGTATGTCCTGTTCATGTTAGACATGGAGCCCAATGTTCAAAATGTCTTTTTTCCCTGTCCTTCCTGATTAGCTTTTGCTTTGCTATGTTGTTCCTCAAGTGGTAGTGCTAGTAATTGTGGTGACTGTGTGATTCATGTCATAAAAGAAAACCTAAAACCTGCTGAGATACAAATATATACAATAGCAGTGAACTGGTCCAACAGATAAATCTTGTGTTGGTAAAAATCTGCTTTTTGTGGCTTAATACATGTAAAGCAAAATGGTAATTTAAACAACTGCACATTGTTTTGTAAAAGCGTGTCTTTGTTGTTTAGTTTTCTCAGGCCAACAATCCGCCTAAAACTCAAGTACAGCTCCAAATGCTGTTATCTACTATACATAAACCAATGTAAACCATTACTCTGGCTATGTTCATGGAAGGAGACATTGTCACATCATACTGGAATAGGCAAATGCAAACTCTAAGAAAACAGTGAAATTTTCTTTTCTTTTGTCATAAAGTGTTATTTTCTGAGATAGGTAACCAAGTCTTTGGACAGCAAAGGCTGGTTCCACACACTGCGAGGAAGTTATTTGCATTTGTTATTGATTCGTTAGAATGTCAATAGTATTAAGAATTTATATATATATATATATATATATATATATATATATATACATATAACAATACATTGACCACCAATAGGAAGCCATGTCACAAACCATTTCTGTAATATACCATATGTAGCACTGGTGTGGTAAAAATGATAAAATACCATTGCTGATTAAGTTCCTTTCCTGAAATTTTGTCCTAGGACAATGTAGTTTGAGAGATTCAGAAATAGGTGGAAACAGGAGAATGTGGTGCTCTTTTTGCAGACTGCCACACACTTGTAACTTCCTTGTGCTGCTGTGGGTCACAAAGGAACCATTAATTTTGGATATAATACTGTAAGCCAACAACAGACAGCAGTTTTGTTTCATATGTCTTTGGACAAAGTTCCTCTTTCCCCTGTAGACTAGTTACGTTTTAACAATTGAACAGGATATGCTTATACATGAAAACAAAGAAAAAAGCAAGAGACAGTAGTTTTCCAAGCATGAGGTGTGGTTCTGCACTACTCAAACAATAGACTGGGAATATGTCCAAGCCAACTGCAGGGATGGTGGAAACACATTACTAATTAATGCTATGGGTTGAAAATGCACTGTTGCTGTGATGTGCAGTTTACTGGACCCATTTTTATTTTTTTAAACATACATAATAAGCATTTGAATTCAGCAATCCTTTTTCAACCCTCATGATGGGTAATACTACAATACACACACACACACACACACGAGAGAGAGGGCCTATTTTGATGAGCTTATGCTTAGAGTTTGTTGGTTGGAGGTGGATCTGCTGTGTCAATAAAGGAGTATTGCAGCGGCTGATGTCTATGAATTTAACACTTTGACTGGTACACTATAATTCTAAAGAACTATCAAATAAAGAGACATTTGTGTTTGTGCGTGCATGTTGAAATTATACAGTACTCATTCACCAGTGGCAATTTGTACTTCATTTACTGCCCACAGTATGAGGTCACTGAATAAGGAGAAAGATTTCAGTTACAGGAATGTCTAAAGTACCTAATCCATGCTTGAAACACTGACCTGCCATGTTGTGGTTGAGCGCTTGTTGACTTTCAGTTAGGTGGTCAACCAGTAGTTTATTAAGAATTTTAAACTAATTTTGTTCAGACCACACAGTATATGCCCTCATATGTCTTTAGTAGTAAAGTCAGTTTTGATGTTCTGCTCGATGTTAATAAGTTAACCATTTGCCTGTAGCAGACTAGTAGGCAAGAGACTGGAACTTTTTACCATAGTGAACTGAAGTTTAAGAAATATTTTTTTCTTGCAGTTTTTTCTTTTTCTAATTCATATTTTTTTGTTCTTGTCCTACCCTCAATGTGCACACACACGTATGTGTATTTAGTCCCCCCCAACACACACACACACACACACACACACACACACACACACACACACACACACACACACACACACTTTCCAAACCATGACCGTGGGCTACAGTCCAGTTAATTCTTGTGAAAACAAATGGTGTTGACTCCAGGGGACAACTTGGTGACAAGCTTGCAGTTGTTTTTAAAATTTGACAGGAAATCCCATAGGAAGTAGACCTTGTAAATCAAAAGATGTGTGAGAGAGAGACCCATTTGTGATGCACCAACCTTACCACACAAAAAACAAACAACCAGCAAGACTTCATGGTACATAATGAAACACATTTTGCGCAATTTAAAAAAAAAAAAATAAATAAAAATAAAGATTTAACATCCTCTGGTTTTAATAGAATCATGACTGTTAACTGACACAGCAAACTGACTAAATTTGCATGCCTGCTTAGTTCCTTCTATGTATTAGTTTTTATACAGCTCTCTCAGGAAATGGCATAAAGGTACCCAAAGTAAATGTATTCATGGTACAAAATGGAAGGATTTAAATGTAGTTTGTTTTTTTTCTCTCTCAGATTGAGTGCTTCATTGGCACAAACATTTAATGTTACAGCCTCATCTTTTACATAACCACATTTTATGTCGGACTATTCTACCGTACCCAGTATTATTTTATTTTAACAATATCCATAAGGTTACAATCTTTTACTTTGGTTCCTCAGTCCACACTTAAGCTGTTTAGATCTTCCTCAAAGCGGTTCACATCAAAAATCAATGACTCCCTCTCTCCTCCTCTTTTTAATCAAATGGTTGTCTTAGTTTGTCCTGACATCAAATTTGGTCACCTAATGTTGCAAGAGCTGAATCCCTATTGGAATTGCATCAAACTGTATATTCTACAACATCAGTGCATACAAGTTACAATCTTCTGAGACTGATGTTTTTCTGAAGGCCTAGCACTGACAGAATAGATAGGCGATATTGATTCATGATCTGGTCTTGAGTTTTCAAGGGATACTTAAATTCTGAAATTCTCTACAGAGTTTTTCTCAATACATTATTAAGAGGCTTCTGATCTAAGACTTGGATCTAAGTGGATGCCACACACAAAACGCCTGACAGAAGCCGTGATCAACATGGTAGAGGTTTGCTTTGGAAAGCATCACAGTTGATGGAAGAGAGGTGTTACTAGTTCAGTAGTAGCTGCCATAGCTGTTTTATTATCAGCTTTTTTGTGTAATGCACACTGTCCATTGTCCTTTCTTCACACATTTACAGCCACTGTTGCAGGACACGGAAAAGACGTCCGTCTAGAAGTGGTAAATTGAAGCCATAATGCTGGCTGCTATCTCACAGAAACAAAGTTGTACCCTGACCCTCAGGCTAAATTTATGATAATGCAATTAAGAATGACCCGTGAAATGCATGTGTTGAATACAGTGGCATTTCAGTATAGCCTATCTCGTGATCATTTGAGATTTACGGCTTCATGTTTACTGTTGATCTGACTTCAACTATGAAAGTTTTTTTTTATTTCTACTTGTTATTCAGCTGCTTGTCAAGAAGCAAATGGGATTACAGATGGGATTAATGAATAATTTAATTGATTAATCGATGGGATCTTGACGTAGATCAAGCTCTAAACTGGGAGAACAACAAGATAGCAATAACCTCATTGCCCAGCAGATGGCACTTTCCTTTTAAATGTACTTGTAGCTTGGGGAGGCACCAAATCTTCTGGAAAATATGCCATTTCTCACACCCATCTCAAATTGCACTGAGTTCATAGTTTGTTCCTTGTCCTGCTTCTACTGATGATCTACTCTGCTGCGATTCATGAGAAAAACGTTCAGCTCATTAAGGAGTCATTCAGAGCAGAGAAAATTGCTTTCTTTTTTGTAGGTTTTACAGTCCTGACCTTTACTATTTCCCGTTTCATGTGAAACTCGGGGGAGGAGGGAATCCAAGACTGCCTGAAATTCTTAAAAAAAAAAAAAAAAAAAGGACATAGAAAACATCTGGTTTAACTGTTCAGAAACAGGCAAACCATGATAAATAACAAAAGAACTTAATGCAGTATAGATCTGTCTGTTTCAGTTATATATTCTACAACCAGAAGAGGGAGCTAGTCCTGCTTTAGTGAAAGTGTGTCTTTTTTTCAATGGGCTTGCTGCATTACATGCACTACACAGATATGGTTTTTCTCACCTAATTGTTCAACTAAATTAAAAACTAAATTGGTCAGTGGTGCTGTACTGTTTAAAATGAAGCATGGACTAATTCTGTCTGCATTAAAGTAATCCAGCCCAGGATTATTCAATTTCTAATTAACATCTACCATAAAGTCCCTCGTAATACCCCATGCCACTTGTTCAAAATGAGATTTGTGTAGATGATCCGTCTAGCTTTGTGCACACACACACATTGTTTCTTTTTGATATCACTATCTGGGGCCAACATTTACTTAAGTGACCTCATGTTGCTTCTTGATATATATTTTCAGGATTTAATGAGAGCTGTTTTATGAGCTTATTAATGCCATCCTATCGAAACAGCAGCTTTCTCTTTCTTCATTTATGAAATTGTCTGTATCATGGTAACACATGGATTAGTGGGTTTCTGTTGTTTTTGAATTGTTATAATGAAGCCATGCTATTAAGAAAAACACAGCGGACACCCAACACACGCTAATACTTTATCTTTGCCTGTAAAATTTCCTTTTTGAAGGAGTCCAGCAAAACACACACACACACACACACACACACACACACACACACACACACACACAACCATACACGCACACACACACACACACACTGGCTCCTGCAGCAGTTGTGACCAAGCAGTAGCAGCACAGAGTTTGAACTTATCATGTTTCCTCTCAGGAAAGCACTGGCTGATGTCAGGTTGTTCTCGGCCAAAGAATTGTCCTACAATCAGCCTGAACAGCAGGGATTTTCCTTTTTCCTCTAGCAGATCCCTGCTATTACACTGAATCGTGCACTTCTTTACAAACGAGGTGCAAACAGAGCAAATGATTGCTTACTTTATTTGTTGTATTTGTCATATAAGGCATGTTATTGGAAAGCTTGAGTATAGTCTTGGTAGTAATCTGGTAATCTGGCTATCCTCAGCAGTTAAACAAGCAAGGCATTGTCTAAAAAAAGAAAACATAAGTTGACAAATATTTAGTTTGATTTAAGTTTATTCATTTTTAAGAGTGGATTGCTTATCCTAAGCAAATGATCTTGTGTTGTCTAGTTTTTATCAAGTACATCCATCAAATAATGTCAGCACTAGCATTGCTATGT
The DNA here is from genome assembly GCA_901007705.1 of Fistularia tabacaria. Lineage (NCBI taxonomy): Eukaryota > Metazoa > Chordata > Actinopteri > Syngnathiformes > Fistulariidae > Fistularia > Fistularia tabacaria. Next base: position 340,830 of record CAAKHD010013672.1, on the reverse strand, counting down.
GCTATTCAAGATCAATGGGTGTTTGCAGGAGGGGGTAATAAAGCAGGAAGATGATCATTTTTGTACAAGAATCTTACCTTTGAGGCTCCATGGAGGCAAGCTTTTTTGAAAAAAAAAAAAAAAAACATTTCTTTTACTTTTCATGTTAGATATTGTGCCTTACTAAATTTACTTCTGTCATGTTCCAATTTTGATACATTGATTTGATTTTATACATGTTAGATATCATCAGACTGACCTTATCCATTGTTACCATGCATGCATGGTGTTATTTGCAATCACCATAGCTAGCTAAGACTTCCAAAGTTTAAACATTTAGATATATGACTGAACAATCAGCAGCACACAGTCATGCCTGTTTTGCTTTGTTTTTTTTTTCTAACCAAATTAAAGTTTTGATAATTTTGTGATGGTAGAATAATTGTATCTATGCCTATGTGGTCCTTGTACATCCTTTCTGCTTTCTATTATGCTGAGATTGAGTTGTACTTCCAGAGAGAATCATGCTGGTGTTCTGCTGCTGCACTCATACTTGCCAAGCAGCACGTTTAGTGCGTTCCTCCTGTTCCTGTCGGTGTATCTTTAAGAGGAGGGGCTTGATATTTATATTAGTATTTGTCTATGGAAGCATTAGGGAATGGGGGAATCGAGGGGGGCTGGTGGCAGCAGAAAACTGGGGAATGAAGTTGGGCGCTGTGGAGGGTTCACACACACAGCCTAGAGTGTGAACTGAGGACAGCCCAGGCTGCCTCACAGACATCCAAACGTACAGAGAAAGGGGGGGGGGGACACAGAAAGCCAGCCTAA
>CAAKHD010013672.1:309318-330227 GCA_901007705.1 Fistularia tabacaria | reverse complement strand
AAAAGTCGAATCAGATTATGATCTAAAAATCGCACATGCAGTATGCTTTGTGCCCTGTGAGAGCCCCAGTACTGTGTATTTCAGTCTTGGTTCAGGACATGTGTGTACACACACACACACACACACACACACACACACACACACACACATACATGCACGTAAATACTGACATTCCATATTAAATTTCTAATTTCTTTGTTAACACTCAGACATCGACCCATGGGGATGACAAACATACCCCAAGGAGTTACTTGTTACATTCTCCTCTTTTAGCAGATCACTTGATCTCCAAAGTATGAGATACCAAAGATGGAGGAGGCTTGTTAGCTTCAAATACCTTCCATATCCTGTCCTGCTTTGACAAAGGATGCAGTTATTTAAAACTGCCCTAAATGGCGTGGATGACTCCACAGGTTACACACACTGATGTTACATAAAAGGTATGATTTATTATCAAAAAAATGAAAGGGGGGAAACAAGAACTGCTTAAATGCTTTAAACCAAACAAGACCTGGTACATTCATTTTTCAGTTCAGTGGTCTCTGAGGGGTTGGTCTACATTCCCTCCAACCATAGTATATTGTAATCAGTAATGAGGACAATCTTGTAACGTATTAATAACCTTTACTAAGCTTACGCTCAACAGTAAGTACATTACAGCGGAACATGCTTCTTTCTCTTCTCTCACATGCGCGCACACATTGCATGTCACTCAGTGCTTTTCCTAGCACACTTTAACATCACAACATTCAAGAACACAACACACAGGTCAAAAATCTGACTTTGTGTGCTTCCTTATCTTGGAGTTCAAATTTCAGCTAATTCTTTCCTTCCTGCAGTGCTGTAGTTACACTTTGACTCATCAGTTGTTTTGGAGATACAAAGTACAGTGAAGCATCTGTTTTGTCCGGTAATCGTTTGTTTGGCATTGGTTGTCTTGACACTTTTGAAAATAGCTAGTTTGTAGAATCAAGGTCAAGGGTAGTTCTTTATCTCCGCTCCCATGAAAGGTATAATTTTTTTTCCCCAAGTTTAGGCAGGACTACACTTCATGGTAGCAAAGCATGTGCAGCAGAGTGTGGAATGCCTTCGGTACACATCATTCAACATTGACCTTATATTCATACCATGAATTTGCCTGAAGCTAAAGTTGAGACTTGATGGCCATTAATATATGACAGCACACTGACTTCTATGGTCTCCTTATGGCCACCTGTTTTCTTTTCAAATACTCTTGATTTCTCCGAGTACACCTGCAAGTTAGGTTAATAGAAGACTCAAAAGTACTCATAGGGTTGAGTATAAGTCAGAATGTCTGCCTTTTCAATAGGCCTGGCACGGGATGGATGGCACTCCATCGAACATACTTTCCATCAATTGCGGAGTGTCTGCTGGAATTGGCTCTGTTTATCTGTTCAGGATAGATGGTACAGATAATGGAACTTTATTTAGAAAAATCTGAAACAACAAATGCCTAACTGCTTTCCACTAGGAAACAAATTCAGATGTGAGCCATGGAATTAATATTTTATACATGACATTATCAGAACTTGTCACATCCTCCACTCATGGGTCAGAATCAGCGCAATTTGTGTCAACTTAGCTCTGAATTTGGTTCTATAGTTTGAGTCAATAGGATGAAGGATTCTGTAGTAGAATTGAGACGGACAGGGTGCTTTATAGCTTGAGGGGCTCATTTAGAATTAAATCTCAGCTATCAAACATCAGACTGACCACCCATCGTTGGAGCATAGCATGACTGCCAGTAGCCTGGGTGGCGCCTCAAGTAGAAACTCCCTGTCATGCATAACAGAGACAGAAAGGGATGATGAGGTCCTGTGAGAGTGTGGGAGAGGAAGTGGATGGACAGAACACTGAAACGACACTGAGAAAATGAAGACCGTACAAACAGACATCAAATGAAAGAAAAAGCAATGCCAGGAGGAAATGAAATGTTGAGTCTCTCACTCATTTATTGTTAATCATTACTTTAATAATTACTCATTTTTCTTTCTATTTAGTTTAAGCAACCTTTCAAAAAGTTTGACAGAAAAGAGGTCAATTCCAAATAATAGTGTCAACATTATCCAGAAGCTCATTGCTGGGCAAGATTCCATAAGCTGGGCGCATTGGTTTCACTCTCAATTACTTTGGAATATATTCATTCACTTAGTGTTGCTATGTTTAATTATTCCATCCCTTTAACCTCAAGTACAAAGCACAGCCTCTGTTTGTGTTTCCCCAGTTTTTAGTCCCGGTTGAGTAACCGGGTCCAGTCCTTCTTTCCCCAGTCTGGAAATATCAGTCGGATGATTCTCAGTGACGTTAACGGTCAACTTGACATCCCCAACAAATGTGTTTGAATTTTAATTTTTGTCTCTGAGTCAGTTGTTTAATATTTAGATCAGATAGCCGCAATAAATTTTATTTAAATGTTAACTTTTAACTTTGAATTTAGCATCACTACAGGATTCTAGAAAAAAAAAGAATGTGATATGATGTGCCCATTTAAAAATGTCTGTAGATGCTGCACTTTTAGTTAGGTCTTCTTTTTAGTTGCCCACATCAAAGTTTCCAAGTCTGCTAACTACCTGATTATGACAGATAGTGAGTAGTGTGATTTTGTTGTTGTTCATACCAAAGGAAATCATAGTTATGCTCCATTATCATGTACCACCATTATAATCTGGTTTGAGTAGGGCCAGAACAGGCCACTGTGTCACTTTTCTATCCAGCTGCTGCTGTACATACACACATCCTGCCAACTCCATGTACTTTCCCTGAAGACCCATGGGAGCCATTGCCTGGCAAGGATCATGTTTTTGGCCTTATGTGAGCATCCAGCTTACGGCTCCCAGTGGGTTACTTCCTCTGAAGTCGATGCACAGCAGGCTAAGTGAGAGGTAACTAAACAATGGCTTTTTTTCTCTTTTTTATTTCTATTTTTTGAAGCCTTTTAATCATAAGTGATGTGTTTCCAATGGTACTTTTTGAACTACTTAAATAAATCCCTGAATTAACATTTACTGGTACTCTTAAGATTTCCATATATAATTCTTTAACTTATTGCCTTGTCATGATCCACTTCTCAAGTGGACTCTGCTGTGCTTCCTTTTTTTTCCCCTTGAGGGTGTTCAGTTTATCTGGGTTGCACAGAGAAAGCACAGCCTCTAGTGGATTATTGTTGTTATAACAACTGCCTTGCACTTGCAAAGCAGGGCAGTAGAACTGCAAGTGATATTGATCAGTTTTTAAAAAGAGACCGACAGTTTGCATTTAAACTATTTAAGCATTGTGGTCGGTTTAACATTTGAGATTTTTTTTGCTCTCAGTTGCAATCAATTAAACCCACATTAGGCTTGATTCGTGAGATTATTTCTACATTAGTCTTGAAGAAGGCTTTCTACTCAAAGGAGTCACTGGGAGCACAGCTGTGTAATGTTTGCCTATTTTGTAATTCATGTATTCTACTTTATCATGGGTGGTTCCTTAAATGAGAACAAACTCATGCATGTGGGTGGGACGTGGTCTTTGGTCCTTATAGTTGGATCAAGGGAGGAAACAAGCAAAGGTCATTCACTTCATTTTGAGTTTCCCCTCTCTCATTACTCCCAAAAAATTCCTCAGCAGGCAGGAGAACAGAAAGAGAGCCATCTCCTTCAAAGAGAATTAGAAGCTGATGTTAGAATGTCAAATTTGAGAGCTAAAACTTTATCCATGTCCTCAAACCTTGTTTTTTTTCTTTCATACAGTTTATTGTAAAATAACCAGGAGTAAATAATACACAGGAGCTAATACCAAGCAGACTCAGAGTAGACTGGATCAACAATTGACTCTTGAATTGTTGAAAACAAATATTTCTCTGATTTATGAAGATAAACTGTTCGATTAACAGTGACAGGGGTTCTGTGCAATGGGTAATCTCTTTTGTTTTCCCGTGCATCAGGCTGTTACCTGTTATATTCAACATGTCGGCTCAGCCATTTTATCACTGACTAATACAGAGATTTTGTCTCTTGCTTGTGAAACTGGTCTCCCGCTGAATGCTGTCAGGGCACTAAGCCTGTACATTGGGCCAGAGATTTGAGTGGCTGGGTGACCTCAGACAGAAGGAATGTTTTGTCTGGTTGTCCACAGCAGGACTACCAGTCTGACCAATAGAGGGAAAAAGGGATATGAGCGGCAGTAGCCAAAAAAAGGTTTTATCAAACAATCATAGGTAAAGTGCGCTTTTAGTGTGGTGGTTTTAGGTCTTTACTGAGGAGGTAAAAAAATATTAGGAAACATTTCAGCCTCAGCCTCCCTGGTAAGGTCTATTAGTCCTTGTCATGGAACAGTAGACCAGCTCTATACCCTTAGCAGGGTTCTTGAGGGGGCATGGGAGTTTGCCTAACCAGTCAACATGTGTTTTGTGGATCTGGAGAAGGCATTCGACTGTGTCCCGCGGGCAGTCCTGGGAATCTGGGGTACCGAACCCCATTATATGGGCTGTTAGGTCCCTGTATGACAGGTGTCGGAGCTTGGTCCGCATTGTCGGTTGTAAGTTGGACCCGTTTTCGGTGAGAGTTTGACTTCGCCGGGGCTGCCCTTTGTCACACATTCTGTTCATAACTCTCATGGACAGAATTTCTAGGCGCAGCCAGGGCATCGAGGAGCTCTGGTTTGGTGGCCACAGGATCGAATCTCTGCTTTTTGCAGTTGATGTGGTTCTGTTGGCTTCATCAGGCCATGATCTCACGCTCTCACTGGAGCGGTTTGCAGCCGAATGTTAAGCGGCCGGGATGAAGATTAGCACCTCCAAATCAAGAGACCATGGTGCTCAACTGGAAACGGTTGGAGTGCCAACTCCGGATCGGGGAAGAGGTCATGCCACAAGTGGAGGAGTTTAAGTATCTCCAGGTCCTGTTTACAACTGAGGGAAGCATGGAGCAGGAGATCAGGTGGATCTTTGCGGCATCTACAGTGGTGCAGATTCTGTACTGGTCTGTCGTGGTGAAGAGGGAGCTCAGCCAGAAGGTGAAGCTCTAAATTTATCGGTCGATCTACGTTCCTTCCCTCGGCCATGGTCATGAGTTGTGGGTAGTGACCGAAAGAACGAGATCCCAGATACAAGCAGCCAAAATGAGTTTTCTCTGCTGCTTGGCCAGATTCTTCCCCATGGATAAGGCAAGAAGTTCAGCCATCCAGGAGGAACTTGGAGTAGAGCTCCTCTGCATAGAGAGGAATCAGATGAGGTGACTCATGTATCTGTTCAGGATGCCTCCTGGATGCCTCCTGGGGGAGGTATTGAAAGTGGGATTTTGTCTTGAACTTCTCATTGGATCAAAGAAAATCTTCACCACTTTAAGTCCATCCCACACCGAACCTCCATTTACTTGCAATTCAGTTTTTAAGAGAATTTCCAAGGAAAATGTAAATGATTTTAGGCTGTAATATATACAATTTTTGACTGTCATGATTTTTTTTTATTCAATCAATTTTTAAATGTCAAATGACATATTTTAAATGTCTTTACTTCTATTACTGCTGAGTATGACTATGACTTAAGAGCAAAAAAAGAATATTCTTCTTTCTTTATTTAATTTATTAACAACCTCCACATCTTGTAATATCTTTCCTTCAATCAGGAACTGTTTATATCTTGTGGATGTAAAAGGGGTGGAAAAATTCATATGTACATGTGTGTGTATTTCCTAATGTCAGAACAGGCAGCAGAATTCTCTGCCAAATTCTTTAGGAACCAAACTCTAGTATTTCTGCAGGCTGCACAAGTTAGCTCATTGTTACAGGATCGAGAGAGGAAAAAAGTAGAGGAAAAAAAAACAACAACTTTGCCTTAAAGTCATTTGTTATGCAAACCCCAATTCCAATGAAGTATGGGTTGTGTAAAATGTAAATAAAGACAGAATACAATGATTTGCCAATAATTTTTAACCTATATTCAATTGAATACACTACAAAGACAAGATATTTAATTTTCAAACTGATAAACTGTAATGGTTTTTTCATGTATTCACTCATTTTGAATTTGATGCCCGCAACACATTCCAAAAAAGCTGGGACAGGAGCATTTTTACCACTGTGTTACATCATCTTTCCTTTAGCACTCAACAAACATTTTGGAACTGAGGACACTAATTGTTTAAGCTTTATAAGTGGAAGCCTTTCCCATTCTTGCTTTAAGCACAACTTCAGTTGCTCAACAGTCTGGGGTCTCCGTTGATGTATTTTGCGCTTTCAAAATGGGGCACACATTCGAAAGAGGGGACAATTCTGGACTGCAGGCAGGCCAGTCTAATACCTGCACTCTTGTATGATGAAGCCTCACTTGCTTGGTATTATCTTGCTGAAATAAGCAGGGACGTCCCTGAGAAAGACGCTGCTTGGATGGCAGCGTATGTTCCTCCAAAATTGTATCTTTCAGCAGAATGTTGCCCTCACAGATGTACAAGTTCCCAATGCCATGGGCACTAACCCCCCCATACCATCACAGATGTTGGCTTCTGAACTTTATGCTGATAACAACCAAATAACACCGGATGATCCTTTTCCTCTTCTGCCGAGAGGAGATGACGTTCATTATTTCCCAAAACAATTTGAAATGTAGAATCATCAGACCACAGCACACAGCCCAGAGAAGCTGGTGGCGTTTCTAGGTGTTGTTGATGTATGGCTTTCCCTTTGCATGCTACAGTTTTAATTTGATTTGTAGATGCAGCGAAGAACTGTATTACCTAACAACAATGGTGTTCTGAAGTGTTCCTGATCCCGCGAGGCATTATCCTTCACACAAAGATGACGGTTTTTAAGGCAGAATTGTCTGAGGGATCTAAGGTCACAGGCATTTATTATTGGTTTTCAGCCTTGCTGCTTGCACACAGAGATTTCTCCAGATTCTCTTAATCTTTTGACGATATTATGGACCAAAGATGATGAAATCCCTAAATTCCTTGCAACTGAACTTTGAGAAATGTTCTTAAACTGACGGACTACTTGCTCACACAGTGGTTCACAAAGGGGTGAACCTCACCCAATCCTTGCTTGTGAACAACGGAGCCTTTTGTGGAATCTACTTTTTATACTCAATTATGCCACTCACCTGTTTCCAATTCACCTGTGGAATATTCCAAACGGGTGGTTTTTTTTTTGAGCATTCCTCAACTTCCCCAGTCTTTTGTTGCCTCTGTCCCAACTTTTTTGGAATGTGTTGCAGGCATCAAATTCAAAGGGAGTGAATACTTGCAAAAAAAAACAAACAAACTTTGATTAGTTAGAACATCACACATAGTCTTTCGAGTGTATTCAGCTGAAGATAGGTTGAAAGTGATTTTCAAATCATATTCTTATATATGTTTTGCACAACGTCCCAGCTTCATTTGAATTGGGATTGTATTTTGTACGTCTGGGGACATAACTAACTGCATAGAATCAAACATCCATGATGCCTTGCTGCTCATGGCTTGACATTCCAACCCAGACCCAGCTATGAAACGCTAGGGCTTTAAAGACGCGTCCCTACAACCTTGTATGTCCTCAGAGTCAGTGTTTGGCATTCTAAGTTGGCTCTATTGCCTTTTGCAACAGATCGTTCGTTTTTTATGTGCATAAAGTATTACATCAGAAGGCAGTGGAAATGAGGTCGGCATAGGATAAAGGGTAAGGGTTAATTTAAAAAAAATCTGTGGTCATCAAGTTTATCAATACAGATACTCTTATTTTAATATTTCACATTTTTAATCAAATCACATTTAACATTTGATAGAAAATTGTTTGCTGTTCTCGTATAAATATATTAGCTTACAGGGTTTTATGCATCGTGCATTGAAGTGCCACTGTTTCATTTTAGCCACCTCACTCACTCACACACAGCAATATACTGCTGTTAGGAACACTGTCGCTGACTGTATAGCCAGCTGTGCACCCAAGAGAGAGAATTAATTGCTTAGCAATCACAGTGCACATGAGGCATTTTGGCAAATAAAGTGCAAATACTTTTTTAGTCTGTAAGAAATTAAGTTCCTCTTATTGTTCGTCCTCATGCTTAGATTGTATTCTGATAGAATGTAAGGATTTGTGTTTGCAAGAGCAGTAAACGTTTTTGAAAGTTTTCCAGTGATGGAAATAGGGTCCCTGTTTCTATGCCTTTTGAATAGCAAAGGTATTTCAAGAAGGGAAAAGCCTCACAACCAAATCAAGTAATCATTTTACTCAATTTTTGATGGTATAACAAATCAAACTGAATCATACTTATTGTTTGTATAAAGAAAATAATAATAGAAATTCACTGTTATTAATACTTCCTGTTTAAAGTCTCAGATTTAGTTATTTGTTCATATGTTTATTTAGTCTATTTGTCCATTCACAACCTACAATAGTTTTTATTGGCCTACATTTTAGTTCTTATAGGCTACCATGTTGACCAGGAATATTTGAATTTTTCTGCAATTGTTTAAAATGCCCATTAAAAAAAGAAAAAAAGAAATGGACTCAATATAAACAGCTTTTGTGACATTATTTGTTCATTATCTAATCGAACAGGACCATTAGCATGGAAACATGAGTGAGTGTGTGCGTTCGTGCGTGCGTGCGTGCGTGCGCGTGTGTGCGTGCGTGCGTGTGTGTGAGTTATTACATACAAACAATATCTCAAGAAGCACTTGAAGAAAGCTGCCCAAACACTTCCAGCAGCATTGCCCTCTCAAAAACACATGCTATCTCGCACGAGACTGAATTGTCCTTGATAAGGCAAACCAAACGTGTCAGTAAAGTGTGATAATTCAGTAAGAAAGTGTCAGCTGTTCTAGCTGACTGTTTTGGAATATAATTATTTACCTTCATTGATTGCAGTTTGTTCAGTGTTAATTTGGCACAGCAGATTATTTGCAAGTACACAGCAAGATTTCAATGCTGACAATCCTTCTCAGGACACAGTTATTGGATAGCATTTGATATGTCCACATTAGAAAGTCACCTTTCTCTTGCGGGAATTCCATGCCTTCTGACTGACAGTTTCCAATTTAAAGCCTCAGTAGTGTTTGTTAAATCCATTACTTTTCAGTTGTGCTTCTTACTACAGATCTGTTTTTTACTTTTTTTGGTTTTCTCTTAGGCTTACCAGTTTGTTGTCTGAATGTATTCTGCAACAATGACTTTGGAAAGAGATAAATCCTGCAATATTGAATTTGTTTCTGGAATTTCCCTTTTTAACTCCTTTTGTCAAAGGGGTTGCTGAAAGGTAAAGACACACTGCAGTCTTTAAATAAATCTTTTCCATGAAGACGGAAATGAAATTACACATTTACTGGTGGATTCTCATAACCCTTTGAACCTACACAGACTTTAGTATTGTATACAGGGTTACAGAAAGTAGCACAAAATTTATCCCAGCTGAAATAATAAAATTTCAAAACAAAATAGCTTTTTTGTTGCACCACAGGTATGTATTACAATGAGATAACAACTGAACTACTTGTGGATAAGTGAGTTTTTCGATTGTGTTTTGTATTGAGATAGCGAACCTAACTTTTATATATGTGCTCCTACTGCTGCTTATTTACATAGTTGTACATGTTCCTGTGTATCTAAAAATCCGCTGTTATCAAAACAAAGCATGTAATGGGTTCAGCCTCTTGGATGAGAGGTCAAATGTGTTCAAGGGAAGAAAATCATGTCTACTTGCCATGAGAAGAAAATATTGACTAGAACATATTGTGTTTGTGTGGAGCTTTTGAATTGCTGCTTGAAGAACCAGACTTATACATCTTTCGAGGATTGATTGACAATTCCCAAATAAGGAGATTTTTTTCAATGAAGAAATGTCTTTGCACACCTACAATGCAAATGAAGAAGATGCTTATGAGCATTTTCAAATGCTATCTGCATATTGCTTGGCTCAGGACTTGCAGCATTTTATGTTCTCTAAACCCCACAGTTCTAATTTCTGCATTTGAAAAACATAACATAATAAGATCATAATCAAACAGCTCATGACAAATAAGGAGAGGGATTTTCCCAATGGATTCCCATTAATTGATATCGCTTTTAATACTCCTTTTAGTGGTATAATTGTACAGACATCTCATAACACTAAAAATGTGATGCTCAGAAGAGTTGAGGCCTGTTAAGGGTGACAGGACGGGTGGAGGAGAAACAGGAGTGGAGGGAGGAGCGTTATACCCGGTAAATGAATGTAAATTAGTGTGTGTGTGTGGGGGGGTACATGGTGTTGCACAGTAACCAAAACAGAGGGGCGTCCCAGACAGTAGACCTGCATTTGGAAACAGAACAGTAAACTGAGCTAAGAGGGACAGAAAGGGCTTCAGGGACAGAGGAATCTATTCATTCAAGGCAGAACTTTTTTCATCACTTCAGCAAATCAGCAAGGAGGCCAAGAAACATTTCAAGAGTTCACTATCAACTTTCTTCCAAAGGAGGACAAAACTGACAATGGACTACACCAGGTCCATTCAAAATGAGATCACCTCTCTTAAAGGTATTTGCCATTTTTTAATTTTTTTTTCATACAGACTCACAATAAAAAAGAAGGGAAAAAATCTTGTGGATTCAATTGAAATTGACAAGCATTAGGAGGCAGAATAGCAAACAATGAGGGGTACATTTTTAGATCTTATGTCTCCAAAGGAAGGCAAACAGGGTGGGGTGTCTGATACGGGCATTGTCTGAAAAGCAGTGGAAGCCAGGGTGAGCTGAGGCACTTTACTGAGTTTTCAAAAACTTTGAAATCAAAGAGCCATTTTCAGTAGAGAGGGCCCTGTAGCGGCTTTAAACGATTCCTGTCTCTCATCTTTATGCTGACATGTCTCTTGTCTTACCATATCTAAGCCTGCAGTAACAGACAAATAATGAAGGGCTTATATATGTTAGCATTTGGGGTATGAAAAACATAGATCTCTCATTTTCCATGCAAACCTGTAACAGCATCAGGCTATGAGAGAAATCCTCAAGAATTAGTGCTTTATGGTTGGCCTCAATGACTTGACTGAAACTGACAGTTTCCGTGACTTGCAATGAGGAATCCTTTTAACTATCCCATGAAATATGTCTTCAAAGGAGTGAAAAGGTTCACTTAAAAACTTTTGTTCAACCATTCGCAACATGTTTTTTGTCTTAAGAGTTTTCCTCCTGTTTTCATTACTTGCCCAAAGGTCTTCAACATGTGACCTCGCAGGTATTATTTCTCAGAACCAGTTGTACTCACAAAGCTGCCACATTTCTTGATGTAAATGAATGATGTATGGATTGCTATTAAAAATGATCACGCAAGGAATTGCATTACTTGTGTAGAACATGAATGTTCTTTTTGTCCTTATAATGGTGAGTATTCAAGGTTTCAAAATGTATATTGGCATGCACAGTGGGGAAACATGATTCTTAATTTGCTTTCTGCAATGAATGCCAGATAGTATAACAAGGTGGGTGGAAATGTAAACTTTGCAATTAAGCGTGTGCCAATTTAAGAGCAAATAAAAATTGTGCATCGCCCTTGTATAGATACTGTAGATGAGCCTACTGATATATAAAAGCAGACAGCAACAAAAGCTCTGTGTTCAGCTAAAGTAACCCACACTGTCAAAAAATGCAAGAGGGGAGTGCTGTGATGGTGACCGTTAGAGTAGGGAGATAATGGAGGGGTATCATGATCTTGTTGATTGCCTGTTGATCAATGACTGACCTCCTGACTTTAAGAACATAAAACTCAGTTGGCACATATTTTTCAAACGTGTAAACATTTAAATTTTGGTTACAAAAACCGATCAGAATCTTAAACATTCTATTTATCCAAGAGGAAAAGCTTGCAACAATCAGGCGACTCATCTGAGTTCTATAAGTGACCCAGAGTTAATTTATTAAAGCTTTGCCACTGTCGAACATTTCAGCTCAGTATGTTGAAACCCTGTGTGATTCTTCACATGGTCCCCTTAATAGAATACCATTCAATGGCTCTCATCACAGTGAAAACATTTGGCAATGAAGTCAGTGACTCAGTATCTTCACTATTCAAACATTGAAATCAATGCCACTTTATTTTAAAATGGTAAATCATAATTTGATGCAAATCAATACTGCAGTGAAAACAAAACTTTACGTCCAGATGTATGTTGGTTCATGTTATGGAAATTAAAATAATATGCAGTCACTCATGATATTAAATAATTGAGATTGATTTGATGCTGCTTAGTCTTTCTTGAAATAGACAAAGTATGAATTCTTTGAAGTAGACAAAGGTTTTAAATAATGGCTTGTACACTAGATTATTGATATTCATTGTAATCAGTGATATATTTTGCTGAAATCAAAAAACTTTTTATTTTTCATTAATATACGCTCATCACCCCATCTTGACAGAAAAAAAAACTAAAAAAAAACACATGTAGCAATGTTTGCAAAAAAACCCCTGAAATATCAAATGGTCATAAGTATTCAGACCCTTTCCTGTGACACCCATATTTAACTCACATGCTGTCCATTTCCTCTGATCCTCCTTGAAATTGTTCTGTTCCTTCATTGGAGACTTTCTGCCTCCATAATCCTTAAATGGAAGAAGTTTGGGATGACCAGAACTCTTCCTAGACCTGGCCGTCCAGCCAAACTGAGCAATCGTGGGAGAAGAGCCTTGGTGAGAGAGGTAAAGAAAAACCCAAAGATCACTGTGGCTGAGCTCCAGAGATGCACCAGGGAGATGGGAAAAAGTTCCACAAAGTCAACTATCACTGCGGCCCTCCACCAGTCGGGGCTTTATGGCAGAGTGACCCAACAGAAGCCTCTTCTCAGTGCGAGACAAATGAAAGCCCGCATAGAGTTTGCCAGAAAACACATGGACTCCAAGACTATGAGAAATAAGATTCTCTGGTCTGATGTGACCAAGATTGAAGTTTTTGCTGTTAATTCTAAGTGGTATGTATTGAGAAAACCAGGGACTGCTCATCACCTGCCCAATACAATCCCAACAGTGAAACGTTGTAGTGGCAGCATCATGCTATGGGGGTATTTTTCAACTTCAGGGGCAGGACAACTGGTTGCAATTGAAGGAAAGATGAATGCAGCCAAGCACAGAGATGTCCTGGAAGAAAACCTCTTCCAGAGTGCTCAGGAGCCCAGACTGGGCCAAAGGTTCACCTTCCAACCAGCCAGTGACCCAAAGCACGCAGCTAAAATAAGAAAGGAGTGGCTTCAGAATAACTTTGTGACCATTCTTGACTGGCCCAGCCAGAGTCCTGACCTAAACCCAATTGAGAATCTTAAGAGAGATCTGAAAATGGCTGTCCACCAACATTCACCATCCAACCTGACAGAACTGGAGAGGATCTGCAAGGAAGAATAGCAACGGATCCCCAAATCCAGGTGTGAAAAACATGTTGCATCATTCCCAAGAAGACTCATGGCTGTACTAGCTCAAAAGGGTGCTTCTACTCAATACTGAGCAAACGGTCTGAATACTTATGACCATGTGATATTTCATTTTTTTCTTTTTTTAACAAATTTGCAAAAATGTCTACATTTGTTGTTTTTTTTTCTGTCAAGATAGGGTACTGAGTGTACATTAATGAGAAATAAAATGAACTTTTTGGATTTTATCAAATGGCAATGAAACTGAATGAAAAATTTAAAGGGGTTTGAAAACTTTCTGTACCCACTGTATAAGAACTGTCAATAAGATTAAATGCATCAATCTGACAAATTTAACAATTACATACTGCTTTAATCATTCTTACAGCATCCTATTTTCACTGAAAAAGAACACCTTTTATGAAGACCGGAGTGCTTTTGATTCAATTTTAGTATCTGATTAATACATTCTTGTATGTATGCCGGATCATTAATTGAAAACATGACATTGCTAGAATTGGTCTAGAATTGAAGGGCAATGCCACAAAAGGTAGGTAAGGAATGTGCAAGGCAATATGTCTCCTCTGCAAGGTTTTTTATTTATTTTTTTCTTTTCCCTTAAAACTGCAACTCAATAAACCTAGAAGGAAGAAAGCCTTACAGTCTGTGGAGCCAGCTGTCTGCCCATTATTGTAGGAAATAGCCGAGTCTGTCCAGGAAATGTAGTACTGCTTTAAATTCCAGCATTTTTGGCTATGCAACCACCCTGCAATGCAAGGTACATATCACTGTTTTCCTTGCCCCAAGTGAAGGAAATTATAAGCCATCCTTACCTATCCTCTTTGCTCCCTTATTGTAAGCAGCATTATTACAGTATTTATGCCAAGCCGCAGCATTCTCAGAGTCATAACACCAAGGTATGCATGCTGCGCTCAGTCAACTAGTAATATTTTGTTTTCAAACTTTTGCTCTTAAGTCATGACAAGAAGAGTGTATTGGTCAGTAAGCCTTTTATTTTGAACACACAGGAGATCACAAAAAACTCCAGCAAACTGCCTCACTCATTGCTTTAACTCTAACCAAGTATTTGACAACACGATTACAACATGACAGACATACCTGAATAGCTGTTATCCCATAAAATTCCTCTTTAAAACATTTATGACAGTCCGTTGGCCCATGTCCCACCGTTCTTGCCTCAATTAGATATCTCAGCTCCGAGCCAATGACATCCAGGTGAAATCCCCCCAAGACGTAACAATATTCAGTTTGGAATACAATAATACATCTATCATTCCAAACAGGTTTTGCATTATTTTGAATTATAAGATAAGATAAGATAATACTTTATTGATCCCCATAGGGGAAATTTGGGTGTTGCAGCAGCAACGTTAGAGGGAAAACAAAAAAAAAACAGGATATATATATACAGTATATATACACACAATATATACACAGTATACACATATATACATACACATTTACATATGGATAGCACAAAAATAAATTAAATAAATAAATAAATAAATAAGTAAAAAAATTGGGTGACGGAGTGATGGGGTGGAACCTAGAAATAGTAATTGTTTAGAAATTAGCAACTCCATATGTGGAAAAAGGGTGACTGCACAATGTCTGGTCATCATTTAACCATCTCCAATGATTAGTCATACTGGCAAAGTCTGCTCCGTTCCTTTTGTATTTAAAGGCTGAGGTTTATGTCAGTCGTATCCCCAAAATAATTACGTACAATTTAAGGACAACAGAATAATTCAGGGACTTTTAAATTAATTAGTTAATACATACGAGTGGAAATGGGTGGAGTGCCCACTCCAGGTCAGGGAAGTGATCCTGCCCCAAGTGGAGGAGTTCAAGTATCTTGGGGTCTTGTTCACCAGTGGGGTAAGGATGGAGCAGGTAATTGACAGGCGGATCGACGCAGTGTCTGCAGTAATGCAGACTCTGTACCATCTGTCGTGGTGAAGAGGGAGCTGAGTCGGAAGGCGAAGCTCACAATTTACCAGTCGATCTACGTTCCTACCCTCACCTATGGTCACGAGCTGTGGGTCGTGACGGAAAGAACGAGATCGCGGACATAAGCGGCCAAAATGAGGGCCACCCGCAGGGTGGCCGGAATCTCCCTTAGAGATAGGGTGAGAAGTTTGGCCATCCGGGAGGAACTCAGAGAAGAGCCGCTAGAGAGGAGTCAGATGAGGTGGCCTGGGCATCTGGTCAGGATGCCTCCTGGACGCCTCCCGGAGGAGGTATTCTGGGCATGTCCATCTGGGAGGAGGCCACGGGGAAGACCCAGGACATGCTGGAGAAACTATGTCTCTAGGCTGGCTTGAGAGTGCCTTGGGGTCCCCCTAGAAGAGCTGGACCATGTGGCTGGGGAGAGGGAAGTCTGGGCCTCCCTTCTCCAGCTGCTGCCCCCGCGACCTGACAACGGATAAGCGGAAGAAGATGGATGGATAGTTAATACATTAACAAATTCATAAAAAAAATAAAACAAACACAGATTGTATCAGGAGTGGCCAGTAAATAGTAATAGTGAGTACAAAAGTATTTTAGAATTGCTAAAACCTCTTTTAATCACCAGGAAAGGGAATTCCCTGGCCTTTTGTTGGACAGGGAAGTACTTTAGCCAAGTCTTTGTTCTGGCCTCTGTTTGCTTCTCTGCTCAAAGACTAAATAACTTCAGCCGCTGACCTGACTGATGTACAGTAGCCCCTATTTCCTGGTTGCAACTATATACTTAGGTAGATTCTTATGTCCATAGTTTTTGTACGACCTCTATTTCCTCTCCTGAGCAGCCAGTAGGAACATGTGTTCACACGCTAAATATCCAAAATACTAAAGGTTTCTTCCTAAGGTTTTATGGGAGTAGGCTGTAAACCTCAGTATAATGAAGCTTCAGTATATATTTTTCCACCTTACATTAGCTCAACCATATCAACCTGTTTCGGGATGGCCGCATTTTCCCCCATTTTCCTTCCCATGTTGACAATATATATATTTTTTTTATTTATTCTTTTTTTACCCCAATAGTTCTCATAGAAAATGTGAGACAACATTCAAGGTTCTCTGAGGTCTTTTGGTTTTGGGGTAATACTTTCATATAACTGTGTGTTAATACTTTCATATAACTGTGTGTTGTTTTGTCAGCGCATTTAGGTGTTGGCGAGAAATTCGGTATGTGTCTCCATGCTGTGGTCATGGTGCATTCATGTGAAATGATGAGCATAGCCTGGTCACATTATCACGAGTTTGCTGATTACTGAAAACACTGTTTGTATTCAGGCCAGAGTTTGTTTCCAGACATCAGTTGGCGCCACCACTTGGGATAATGATGAATACATTTAACAACATAGTGTGAGGTACTTTATCTTGTGTGAGTGTGTGCTTACCTTCTACAGTGGCATGTAATAATGATGTGACAGGGTCTATATGTACTGTATGTGTCAGCTTAGCCCAAAAAGGGTTTTAGAGCTGTGTGTGTGTGTGTGCCTGTTTGTGTTTGTGAACATACGTTTAATTTTATTTTAAGAATTATATTTGTTATTGCTGTGAAACTACAATGGATGGCTGTGGGTTCCCTACTTTTGTGAAAAGCAACACCAGTAACCACTAAATGTATTTTTTTTTCAATTGAATTGTACCTGTTATGCAGAGATGAAATTTATTCTGTCTTGAATGATCCTTCAAGCTGCCGCAACTTAAAACGTTCTTGTTTTCAGAAGTTCTCATTCATTGTGTAACTATTATATCATGATTCAGGTTATGAGATTATGACAGCTAATATAGTCTACGATCCCTCTTTGCATTAGCACCTCTGGTAGATGCAGATTTGTTATCTCAACTTCCTTTCATAACCAAGCCATTATTTGACTCTGCTGCTGTATAAGTATGTGAATGGGAGCAAAATCATCATAAGTACTGTGAAATGATGAGGAAGTGAGGCTAACCATCACAGACCTACCTATTCCATCTATTGTGGGGGTCAGTGTCCATTCATAGGTCAGGAAAGCGGGAACAAATATTTTTCTAACTGCTTCTCGGCAACAAAGTATGTATTGCTGTTTACTACAGAATATTAATTCAAAAACCCCATGTGTGAATGTAGCAGGATTGTTGAGATACATATTCATTATTTGGTCTCTATTTGTGGAAATAACACACTTAAAAATTTCATAGACCTCCTTCATAGCCCTTTCCAGCCACTCATGGGCAATTCTAAAGG
Organism: Fistularia tabacaria; assembly: GCA_901007705.1. Classification (NCBI taxonomy): domain Eukaryota; kingdom Metazoa; phylum Chordata; class Actinopteri; order Syngnathiformes; family Fistulariidae; genus Fistularia; species Fistularia tabacaria. The sequence continues at coordinate 312,643 of CAAKHD010013672.1, read as the reverse complement.
ATGAATGAATAAATAAATGAATGAATGAATGAATTTTGACATGTGATTAAGGCAAAAAGGCAGCCAGTTGTGTGTGTGTGTGTGTGTGTGTGTGTGTGTGTAGTTTAATAAAGTGATTGAGGTACTGCTATGTTTAAAACTTTGACACATTCTTATCATGTCATGAGCATCAACTTAAATTGTGATGACAAAGTATTGAACTTGTATCGAAGGTATCTTGGATTTAGACTTAATTTGAAGGCAGTGAATGCAATTCCAAACATCATCTTTACATTTAAAGATATCTATTTCAGAGAAAAGCATCAAACTGTGGTTTATATTTTCATATAGTATATGCCTTTTATCCCATAGTAACAAACCAAAAAGACATACCTCTCATGCCAATTATTAAAAATGGAATTACGTTAGTTAACACTATTTTTTTTTAAAAAGTGATTTTTTTTTTTTGTCCTCATACCTGATCCAAATGTTAGGATTTAGACTTGCAAATGACTCCGCATCTTTGGTTCCTCACAGGCAAACAGTAACTTTGCTTCACAGCTGCTCATCAACAGCCAAGTTCCCAGGGGATAAAAATAAACAAGCGGCAAGTAAATGTTTGACTATTGGATTTTCAACTAGAAAACAGCTTTAGTATGTGTAATACAGAATAACATCAATCATAATGTTTGTGTCTTAAAAAATAAACCTAAACATAAATTATTTTCTGATACATACACTCACTTAACTTTTGTCAAGATTTTTCTCCAAAATTACAATTTTGAATTGTTTGGCTTGACTTCAATTTTTTTAAATTATTATTAACATCATTATTATTAGTATTAGAAGGGACTTTTTGGAAATGTTTCTGCAGTGCATCAGATCTTTGCCTCATGTCCCGGGTCTTGCTGATGGAAATCTGTGAACAAAGATCAGAAGTTTCTGGGGTTTTAGAGGTTGATATCAGAATGAACATTTTGTATCAGTCAGTTATCATTGTTGTGATTTGTATTATTTTTAATTCCCTGCTTTTTCATCTTTTTTTATAGATATTCATCTAGCTATATATCTGGTGATTTGTCAGAATCAAAGTGTATTACAAGCTACAATCCTTGGAGTCTGATCAAAACACTCCACTGTCAAAAATACCTAAAAAGGGTTGGCTGCGATACAAATGCTGCGTCTCAGACGAAAGGAATCTGAATCTGGCTCTTTCAGGACTTAGTTGCTTGCGTGATAAAATGGTAAGCATTTGGGAGAAGTGTGAGAGAGAGATCATTCTTTTTGGGCTCTAAACTTAAACAGACTGTCCACTGTGTGCGTGCGTGCGTGCGTGCGTGCGTGCGTGTTCGTGCGTGCGTGCGTGCGTGTGTGTGCGTGCATGCATGCATGCATGCGTTTACGTACGTGTGTGTGTGTGTGGATATTTCTATACACAGACTCAAGATGGGGAAAACCTGTGGAGTGTTTATTTTTCCCACAGGTAGCTAGTAGCAGACAGTGCTAAAACATATTTTTCAAGAAGCTAGACTCCGTACAAACAGCAGATGACTCACTTCTTGTTCTTATCTTTTTAGTAATTGCATACCTCTATCACAGGAACTGCATAGTCAGTAGATTAGCCAAAATAGGATTTGCCTAATTTCCGACCACAAGAAAATGAATTTTTATTCGCTGACGCACAGCACGTACTTCTCTGATTAATCCTGGATTACAGTTATAACATTGATTGCAAATACCCTGTGTAATTTAAATTACCCCAGTATAATTTTATTTGGCCCGCCATGATTTAATTTTGACCTCCTAGAGGCAGATGAACATATTACATGTTTTTTTTTTTTTTGGTCCGTCACAGAACAAAGGTAGTATTGATTTCAAATATGGTTTCATCCCACATCTCCTCACATTTTAACCATCTCCCCTTTCTAAGACTGTTTTAGATTTACAAAGTTAACTTTTTGAAGTCATTATCATCAAACTTGGATATTTATTGAGCTTGTCTCTCTAGCTCAGTTTGTTTGAGGCAGATTTGACATTATTTCTTTCTATTTCTTTTTCTTATTTCTGATCTACTTCATGGAAGTCGTATCACATTTGAATGCCAAGCTCCATGTAATGCCATTCAACTATTTCAATGGAAGTAAATGGCTAATCAACATAATTTCCAATGGCACACATCTGGTTTGACCCTACTCTCCTCCATCCTCGAAGCGACTTGTATACAATAGAGCACATTCCTATGACAGCGTTATTCCTTCGTCCCTTTTAGGAAATGCATCATGGATAATATCCGGTGTGTGTTGCTGAGTTATTTTTGGTGACGGTTAGGCCCCGAGGAAAGACCATGAAGTTGACTCACAGCTGTAATTTGAGTTGGTCTCTGTCATGACCCACAGATACAGACCGATGCCTGCCCACTCGGTTCACTTTCTCATTTTACCAGGGTCTAATGAGGAGCTGGATACTTGGAGGGCTTCTGTACATCACTGTATAGCTTCAGTTCATGAGAAGACCATGTCATTATGACTGCAAAGGAAAATTATACAAATAATTCATTTGATGCTATGATTTGAAATGCAACGAATAAGCCTTTTGCCAGCACCGCAAGAAAAATACAAACTTTTGAGTGAACTAATCATCAAAAAGTAATATCTTTAATATCAATTATTTGGATTAGAATGTGATATATGATTGCTTTGAATGAAATACATCAAGAATGCACAATCCTTTCACACAATACATCCATTTCTGATGCAAGCGAAGCCAACATTATAAGGCCGCCGGACAGCTTCTGCAAGTGTCTGCTGTCAACTGTGATAGTTGCAAGTGAATCCTCAGGGGAAGTCACAGCTTCAAATGTTGGGTTGAAACAACACACCAGTAATACCTCACAGCAATTGGCAAACCTTGCAGCAATCTGTGATTTTTGCAGGTTGATACACAATTGCTTACTATCCCACTATCCTATTCTAAAACCCTCTCTTGCCTCTGGCACGCCGTGCTCTCATGGTTTGCTGAATCAATTAATATACTGCTCATTTTCAATAGCACAGTCCAACTAATAAGATGATAATTTATTGATCCCCATAGGGGAAATTCGTGTGTCACAGCAGCACAAATAAATAAGCACAACAAACAAACAAAACAAAAACAGTTAGAAAAGAAAGAATGTGTACATGCGCAAACATATACACACACACACACACACACACACACACACACACACACACACACACACACACACACACACACACACACACACACATACATATGTATATATGTATGTATGTATGTATGTATGTGTGTGTGTGTGTATGTATGTATGTACATGCGTGTGTGTGTATGT
>CAAKHD010013672.1:179991-309298 GCA_901007705.1 Fistularia tabacaria | reverse complement strand
ACACTTAGAAAAGAAAGAATGTGTACATGCGCAAACATATACACACACACACACACACACACACACACACACACACACACACACACACACACACACACACATATGTATATATATATGTATGTATGTATGTATGTATGTGTTTCTGTGTGTATATATATATCAACATACATGCCCATACACACAGGGGCACCACACGTGTGAGTGGCTGAGTGTGTGATGGGGGGACAGTCGCACAGATGCCCTCGAGGCAGTCAGAGTTGTGTCAAGTCCAGACTGCTGTTCTACAGTCTGATGGCCGTGGGCACAAAGGAGCGTCTGAAGCGTTCAGTTCTGCACTGGGGTGGGATGAGCCGTTGGCTGAATGAGCTGCTCATATGCCACAGCTTGTCGTGCAGGGGGTGGGAAGGATTGTCCAGGATAGCTCCCAGTTTGTCCTTCGCCCTCCGCACAGCCACCAATTCAAGCTGGTCTAGGATGAGTCCCACCACCGAGGGAGCTTTCCTCACAAGCTTGTTGAACCTGTTGACCTCACCAGTCCTGGCACCACCCCACCAGTACTCTATAGCAAAGAAGAGTGTGCTTGCTTCCATAGACACTGGTAGAAGGTCTTGAGGAGCCCGCTGCAGACACCAAACAACCTCAGTCTCCTAATCTGAATTAATTTAGTAAATCCAATTCCTAAATGTAAAGATCAATGCTGGAAGCCTGTTTTCATTCCTGATTTGTCTATTCTTAGCTATTTTATAACATTTCCAGACTTAGCCAGTGCTGGTCTGGGCACCCTGTGCATATAAGTTCTTTCCCCTAGGTGTCACTTTATTTTTTATATTTCGGGTTTAAAACAATGACTCAGGAAAATTTAGATTACGATCCTATCCCTAGTTGGCTAGTAACAAAAAATATATGAATAAGTAAATAAATATTTGCATTTCAATGAAGTCATTGAATTTCGTAGAGTTATCAACAGTTGTGATTAAAGAATACCACTGACAATGAAATAGTGACTGTATTCCATACAGTTTGTACAGATGATATAAAAAGAATAAGGGGGGAAAAATCTCAAGAAAACTCTCCAACTCGACATCAAAACAAAATTATTGCTGCTTGTTATTTTACTCTTTCATCTTTTTTAAAATGGAAAAAAAATAGTATTAGCCCATTTACATATAACTGACAGCTGCTTTTTATGTTCTGTTATTGTATTATGGGGATAAAATTACAAAGTATATCACATGTCATCCCTACAGATGTTTTTTTTTTTTTTTTTTTAAAGAGCAGAGGTATGGCTTTCATTGAACAAAGGTGTCATATTTTTGTTTTATTTACGGGACTCTCCTGTGTCTACTTGATACCCACAGACTTGGTTAATGTGTGTAGAGTTGTGGTACACTTTTGAAGTACATCGTTAATCATTGACCTTTTCGCACTGGGAACACGCAATTTAACACCTGCCTCACATTCCAACTTTTACACCACACCACCACTGAATGCAAGCTACGGATCTTTACATGAATCTTCCTGTAACAGTTTCAGCATTAAAAGCATGGACAAATTTTAGGAGACCTAGTTATATATCCTGATTGCGTAAATGTACTCTTTATAACTACGGCAGCCTTTCACCTCACTGACATGCACAGGCAGTATATAACTCCGTGTGAAATAGCACTTTTCCTTGTGGCATTGGCACAAAGCCATGTGTTAAGAATGCAAGTGGTGGCTGTCCAGTGTATTTTACTGCTGAAGCCCCCCTCCCTTATGCCGCTGTTGTGTGTCTGAACAGAATGACTCTTGTTTCATCCAGATTATCTCCCAGTACGTTTGTTTGCAAAACAAGAGGATTTTGATTCATGATCACAATGCAGCTCATTGCTTCCCACAGAGACTCACAGAAATATCACACTTGTGAATATTATCATGTTTCCATGATTGCTCCATTAAACCCTTAACAGATGCTTTCCCCATTTCACTGTTCTTTGATCCCTCACACCCTTGTTTGCCTTTTTTTGTTTCTCTGGAAAAAAAAGATTTTTCACTCGGGCACTGCACACACAGACACACAAACAACGGTATTATTATGGAGGGCGGCTCTGACCTGTGAAGGAGGGTTGGTGAGAGACTCCCTTTCTGTTGATCTACACTCTGTGACGTGTTTGAAAGAGAAATCAGAGGCTGAGATAGTGAGAAAAAGCCAAAGGTTTGCCCTGTCTCTGTGATCAAAAGGGAAAACTGGAGTTAGCTGTCGGGGGTTTCACTCTGAGGAAAGTTGTTGTCGTAGCTCACAACTCCAAACTCCCATGTACAAACCGTTAATGATCAGCATGGACTCCTTCTACTCAAGCAAAGGTAAGACACCATTTTATATAACGCAGCAAAACTGCAGCCGAAAGAAAGAAAGGGGGAAGCATACCTTTGCTGAGCGGTAAAGCGATAAAGGTGGAGAAAAGTTGCTGGACTGTGGGTGGGACTGCACTTAGGTGAGATCATAACCTAGCACAAAACAAAAAGCAGGTGGTCTTCGATCAACCATTTTACTTGCTCGCTCTGGGTCTCTATGTGTATGCTATTAGAAGAACATTGATTACATAAGCAGTTGCAGTATTACTTCTTAAATTACGCTGGAATTTTATTATGCCGTTGTTAGTTTGGATAGCTAGAAAACATTAATTCATTCATCTGTAGCAAACAATGGGCTCCCAATGCTACAGCTTCTGGAGCTCAATGTAGGAAATCTTAGTTTTTCAAGAAATAAATGAAATAAAATAACATTTAAAGAGAGTTACCTGGTATGTTGGTAATTTCCATTCATGACATTTTGTTACTATGCGCTTTAGTAATTGTAAAATATGTTGTTTAAATGCATCCCCTGCATATTATCATTATTAACACACAATAGATAAAGGTATGATAATTATGATCGGAGATATTATTTAACCAACTAGGTATTTAAATACATATTATACTGGTCGATTTGATGCTCCAAATACCTTCATGACAAATCTAGTTTTGCTTGTTTTAGAATTTAAAACTCAAACATATTTACCCTACTTCGCCGTGGACGATTTTTTTTGTTTGCTTGTTTATGTACTCCAAAGTGCAGCACGGTGTGATAAATATGTGTTAAAACTTCCAACTCTAATAGTGTGATGCAGGAAAACTCATTGATCATATCCTGCCCAAAAAATACAAATCATAGCCACACCATAACCACAATCAGTCAACATTTTTTTATTAAAATATGGTCTTAAATCATCACTAGATAGCAAATTATACTGAAATTGACATTTCAGTCAAACAACTGTATCAAAATCACTTTCAAAATCCTGTAGTTTCAGATTTGACTGACAGACAATGCAGGATTGCATCATGATGATGCTGTCTGTCTCTGCATCATTTATTCAAGTAAGCCTGATTTAACAACTGATGCACTAAGACTTTGTACGAGCACAGTTGTAAAGTCTCTATGTAGTTTAGTATAAATTAGTATACTACTTTACTGCTTTTTCATGGTCATTGAGAAATCCAAATGAATGGGAAAAAACAAAACAAAAAACTTTATCACACACTGTATGTTGTTCCTGCTGTCTTTGGTGTCACTGAAGCCTCCAAATGCTTCAATCTTTAAACTTGGAATATTTGGAATACCTTTCAAAAGCACTTAGAAATATAAAAGTGCAGCACAAACTTAGCAAAAATTATGTGTCATAAGTTATTTCTATGTGCATACAAATGGTCTTCATTCCTGCCTTGAAATTGTGAGAGCTGTGTAAAGAGTGCTTGTGTTGTAAATAGAGGCAGACTGTGGTATTGAGGTCCTTAGTTCACTAATTTCTCTGTTGATGTCCCAATGTGAGCCTCTTGTGCACTATGCAACCCTCCTGGAGCTTTGCTAAGAATGGTGCAGTAAAGGCTGAGAGCAGAGCTGACTGAGGAGGAAATGTTCTCTGCTGTGTAAAGAGAAAGTGTTGTTTGCTGTCACAATGTGTGGGATTAATGCGAGTCTTCACTCAATTTCTGTCAGGGTGGAGCATGATTCAAAGACAACCCACAGTTTGAGAAGAAGAAGTGTACAGCACAGGGCTGGTTGAGGTTTGCATGTTTGCCAGTTACCGACTCCATCTATCCTGCGGGAGGGAGAGAAAAAGCCAAGGACAGATGTCTGATTCTCTATTCATGGATAGAAGTGTGTGTTAAATGCGGTTATTGTAAATAGACGTTCTCCAGTCACCACCCTCTAGTGGGCCTTTCATGCAGGGGCACTTAATCGTTGGCCAAGCAGGGCTGTTGTCACTGCTTCAATTTTACCATTTTCACTCTATCACTCTAGTTCTTTTCAATCTTTGCAAATGGATAGAATAGATATTCGGATATATATCTGTTGTCAATTGACAAAAAGAGCTTTCATATTAATGTTGAAATTTGGTGGAAGACATATATATAAAGATTATTAAAAATAAATCAGTAAATGAATTAATAAATCCTGAAAAATTTCAATTGGAAAAAAAAAGCTGCAACAGATGTTTTATTCTGGTGCAATAGACAAGCAATTCAGGGATTTTTGAAACCTTTTCTGATGCAAAAACATACATTTTTTAATATCAAAAATTTGCAACAACTACTGCAGTGTACTGTCTTTTATGTAAAGAGTTTTACATTCTTTTTTTACATTCTACATCTTAGAATGTCAGAATGTGATATTTAAGTAGGGTCAAATCTCTTGGATCCTGTGAAAATCACCTGTGAAAACCAACATGACTTGGATCCCTGCTTCAAGCTTAAAAGGGAACGTGGAACTGCTGTCATGAAGGGATGATTGGTTACTGTTAAGAAACTCAGTAGGGTTGATGCTGGGTAGCTGATATGTGTCCTCATACAGCCTGGAAGGTTATAGGAAGCTATGCTGCTGCTAATGCGAGGTATGTCCCGCATAGCATTAGAATGATGTGGGTGACTGGTGTCATGGGCAGAGTGAAGAACAAAACAATGACACACAAAGATTCCTTTTAACGTTTCAGCCTTGAACTTGAACGCTGCTGACCTGTCCTCAACATATTTAGCCACAATGTTGTTGAAATAAGATTGCAATCATAGGGTTAAATGTGTTGAAAATCAAATTGACATTTTTGAAAAATTATATAAAATATGTATTTGATTTGGCAAATCAAGCGGAATACCGAGCCAATTTAAACATTTAACGCTGCATGAAGTGCACTTTTTATGAACAATTTTTTATGTCAACCAAATATTAATGTCTAAAGGCTCGAAATCTGTATAAATGTGCTCATATGATAAATGTACTTCATTAATTGGCTGTAGTTCTCTAAATGGTGCCCTTGTTCTATATGTCCAGTAGATGGTGATATTAGCCTGTGAACCTGAATATCCCTTGCCAAAGTCTTTGCAAACTTTCCACTTTCACCAACATGGCATTTCTGTAAGAAATAGGACCTGGTTGCAGTCGAAAATAATTCTGCATGAATGCAATTCACCTTTATATCCCATCACTGGTATTCATGCTCTCATTATTACACCCGAATTTCCCCTATGGCGATCAATAAAGTATTATCTTATCTTATTAATTTCGTATGCTGTTATATCTAATCTGGTCGTGAATCCACTAGTCCTAATATTCTGCATCTTTGTCTTTGTTTTTCAGGTGAGTGCCTCTTCTTTGGTTCAGGAGCAAATGGTCTGGAACCTCTCCTCCGACTGTCATAAACACTAAGTAAAATTTTTACTTTCAGCAGTTTTGATGACACGGTGGTTGGCGGTGTGCCCTTTTCTGCGAACCTGTTGCAGGTTCATCATAAGTTAGTTGATTGGTGAGCTCATTTGCATCCATTGCAAATGATTATGTCTGAAATGGCCAATATTGACTGCATATGCATTCCATCTTCAGCAATAATTTTCTTTTATGTGAGATACAGACATTGGAACAGGTTTCATCCTGCTGTTAAGTCATGGTTCTACTGTATCTGAAAGGTTGTGGGGGAAAAAGAAAAGAGAAAAAAAAAAATTCCCAGGCTAGCTTTTTCATCTAAGTACATCTGGAATGGTTTAAAACATTCACTGTGACAACGAGAAAGAGAGACTGTAACACCTGACTTCACTGCTTTTTGATCTTGTTTTTGGTATGCTTTGGTTAACATAGATTTCGGAGTTTATTTTTTTCAGTATGTGGCCATATATGTATATATGTGTGTTTGTGTGTGTGTGTGTGTGTGTGTGTGTGTGTGTACAAAAAAACAATCACATAGTGCTTCTATCTTTATTTAATTAAAGGGAGAGGTGCAGTCACTAACAATGGTCATTCAGAGATAATGATCATCATGCTAAAATGTCATCTGTGTGTGTGTGTGTGTGTGCATGTGTCAAGTCTTTGTTTTTGCAAAAGCTTTCGCTCAATTGTTTAGATATCACTGGAGGGCAGTAAAGAATAACCCGAGTCCTGGGGACACACCCTCTTACATCCAGAAGAGTTAGGCTTTCTTTAATTTGTTGCCTTATGCATGTGGTGAAGTTTACACAAGGAGGACGGTAAAACAATAATTGTTCTCAGAGATTTCATGTTAACATATCCTCGTAAACGATATCCTGTTTTTTATTTATTATTTATTATTTATTATTAAGTCTGTGACAGTTAATTGTTCATTACTGCAGCTTGTTTGTTTTTTTTTTGTAACGTCATGAAGAGGAAACTGCCTATTGTTTGGGGTTTGTTATTCCATCTTTACAACAGGGCTGTTAGTTATAGGTGTCAGAGTGGAAACAGGATGAGGATTCGGACCAGCCAGGCTGATAAAGTGCAAAGGAAAGCAAAAGAACGTCTCCTACAGCTCTGAGAAAACTTGTTTCGTGGATGGGGTTTTGACCCACTTCATTACGAGTCCTCAGCACCCATAGGTGACTGACTGACTGATAAGTGTAAATGATAACAGCCTCACAGCTTCCAGAGAGATAGTGAGGTGTTTATCAATTCTGTTATATTCTCTTTCTTTTATTTTATGTACTTTGGCAGTTAACCCATCCGATTGAAGCAGCACATCTGAGACCATGACAAATAGAACATGAACCCCATGGATATCTATAAGATCGAAATTCAACAACAAAGTAAAGGGATATAATTAGTTGTCATCTCATGCCACTTTGTCGAAATACTTTACAAGTAAATCTAGCGCTGACTGTGGAATTCATTCAGGTTGAGCCCTGATTATCCACATGTTGAAATCTTCTCATGGTAACTGGACTTGAATCTGAGAGGTGAAACATCTTCAAGGGAAGGAATTCAAGACCAGTTGCCATGAAATAATTTCGACAAGAATTAACTATGACCTGGATGACTGAGAATCTCCAAAGAAATTATCCACATCAAAAAGTAATCTTATTGTACCATGTTGTAGATAAGCTGTGACCACTGACCCTTTGAGCATTCCTTCAATTCACGAAGTTCAGTGGATTGATAATGTGTGATAGTAAGTTCCCCTTTCCATTCCCTGTGCGGAGGCTGCCTGGATCTGGCTAAATTCAGCATAGTGCATAGACAGGTTTTTGGTTTGTTGGTTCTTTTTCAGAGGTCTTCCTAACGTTTTGCTGTATCACAACCCCTCATGTGCGTGTTTGCAGAGGAAGGCATTTGGAATTAGCAAACAAATGATAGTGAGTCAGCTCTGACTGGACTCCAAAGTTGCAGGAAAAAGAGTAAAAAAAGGGCCCTTTTCGTTTTCCTGAGGCAAAAGGCACGGAGCAAATTTCCTTGACTTTTCTTTTGTGAAAGGAGCAGCTCCTGTAGTATTTTTTTTTCTCTCTACACTTAGAAAGAATGCAACTGGTTCACTCTCTCCAGATGTAGGGGTTTTGTGAGGACAATAAATCACTTCTGCCTGTGAGTGTCTGTGCATGTGTGTGTTTGTGTGTGTGTGCGTGTGTGTGGAAACATGATTAATGGGCAAAAGGAGGTACCTCCATTTTGCTGTTTTTGAGGAGTGTGGGGGCCATTTATTTAATGCAGATCTTTGGTAGGCCTATGTAAAAATAAAACTCAGCCTCCTCATGTTACAATGTAAATCAGCACATTGCGACAGCCACTAAGGAAGGCTAGAATTTGATCCTGTAACAAGCTTTGTTGTGTCATCGTTGGTTGCCTAGGGCAACACCAGCCCACGCTCTCCCTGAGACCTCATGCGTGGATGGCAAGCGGTATTTGCCTGACCGTTGGCAGTGTTGCTACGGCAACCCTGGTCCTGTCATGGCCACACCCAAATCCTGACTCATAGTACAACATTCCTTTTTTTCCCTTGAAAAATAATGAATTTTCCTTTTTACAACTTACGGACAATCTGTACTAGATATACAACATCTATGATCCCTATACATGCACTGTGTTACATTTTTCACACAAACAATTTCAAGGCAAAGTTTCTTTGTTTTACCAACTTCTGAATTGAATGGGCCAGATTTTGTTGGCTGGTTCTACCTGCAGCCATTTTACCCCCTTCACCAGACCTGAGCTCCATTTTAGGGGAATCTATTTTCATACAAGCTCGACAATAATTTATAAATAAGGTGTTATGATGTAAATTTGCATGAAAAGTCATGCATTTCATTATGTACCAGGTTTATGAAACATTCCTTTTAATGGCTAAAGTTTAATTCGTGGTTATTATTCATTATTTTTAACCTATGTTTAAAAGAACAACAGGCTAAAGTTTAATTTGTGATTATTATTCATTATTTTTAACCTTTGTTTAAAAGTACAACAACATTGAGAACAGGATCTCTTTCTCAAGGGTGACCGTACAAAATGTTCAGTGCCCCATTTTAATTCACTGATCTTTTTTTCGCCTGTTTTATCCAAAGTTTCAGATGCCAAAAACTACATCTATGTTTATACTTGATGATATGTGTTTGTTATTTGCATAATTAAAAGGAATTTGCATCACAGTACAGCTCATTTGGGTTTCTCTTTTTATGTTCAGTACATGTCTCCACTTGCACTGTTGGCTCACTTTCTTATCCCCACAACTTTCAAAAAGGTTTAATTGCCCCTTTTAAACAACCGAACAATTATCCAAGAGACAAAGGCAGAGTTCTTCTTGTTCTTGTTGGATTGTTGGATCATACCATTTGCAGACTGGCTGTCAGTCAGTTTGGCTTTGTTTTCTGTCTGTCTGTAGTTTTTATCATCTATCACTGCAGCAATAATTCTTGAGGTTTCTTGAACAAGGTGCCCTGTGTGGATCACTGTTGTGGGCGCGAGTAGATATATGGGACAGGGGGTAGGGTATCCGGGGCAGCGAAGAGGACATGTCCGGCCTGGCAATGCCTCAGATTAATGGTGGAAATGTTCTGCATTTGGAATGAAGAGATTCCCTTGTTCTTGTCTCACAAAACACCCCCTACTCTGATTTTTACCCCTCCATTCCTACTCTTTCTTCCCCTCAGCCCTAGACTGCACACCATTTTGATTCACAAGGTAGGCAGTGGGCATACAAGGGTGACAAAGGAGTAGTAGCAGTGCAGTTAAAGGAAAAAGAGATTTTGATATGTCACATCAAAGCACTGTAGGCACAGGAGATGTACTAGGAGATCGTTTCTGGCGCAGCCCAAAAAAAGGTAAGTGCAACCCCGGAGTAGCTGTTTCTAATCACTGTGTAGATGGAAGTTTAAAGAGTTGTGTCCAATGTCAGATACACGATTGTCGCACTAGAGTTAAGTGAGGAGACAAGCATGCCGTGGATCTTGAGCAACAATAATGAGCCTTTATATCTCTAAAATGTTGCAAAACTGTTCCCCCGCATGCTGATTACGATCAACATGCAGCTCTAACAGGGCAAAGAAAATGAAGGCTGGGTCTGGTTTGAATATTCTGTCTCCATCTCACTGCTGGAAATTGTTTGCAACACAAAACTTCTTTGTCGTCTCGGGATTTTTGTGGGAACTACCAGCCAAAGCCAATAAGTAACACCAGTGGGGTATTTTTTTTTAGCAAAACATGAAAAGGAAAGAAGAAAGGTTTCCTTAATGTGTTAGGTAACAGCACTGAGACTTTAAGGTGTTGAATTCTTTGCAATCCTTAGCGTTCTTTTCTTTGTTTTAGACAGCTCTGTGAATTTACAGTGCTGTTTTCATTTTGGCTTTGTGTTCTGTCATATGCAAGCGTCTATACCTTTAAAACTATAGGGTGTTTAAAGTTTGCTGACATAGCAGGACCTCACACCCCAACCCCCAAGATGTGATATTAAAACTTTTGACACAGACTTTAGGAGGCAGAAAAAATGATTTAGTCAATCCTTTTTGGTGCTTCTGCACATTTTCGGTGAAGTGAGGCATAATATGTGACTTCATTTCTTTCCACTCTGGAAAAGGTAAAGTCAGTGTGATCTTTGACTCATGAATCCAAGAACACAAGCAACTGCTGTCTTTTTTTTATTTATTTTTTTACCTCAAACACTCCCGTTTATAGATTTTCCATGTGTATTTGTGGGTGAGAGGAAAAAGCCAAGAAATGGTATTTCATTCCACTGTCCATGGAGATTATTATATTGTAACGCGAGGAGTTTTATATTTCTCAATTGACACTCCACCCCATTAAAAATTCAAGGCGCTCCCAACACAGTTTCAAACACATTCAATGAATGTTAGCCATGTTTTTTTAATGATTCGTTAGACACAATGATGGTCACAATTAATTTTGATTGTTAAAAAATGGATTTTGTGTTCATTTATCCTACTCAAGGACAGCATCCACCACAATTCAAGCAAATTTAACATAGAAACCTATTTTTAACTATAAAAATTGAAAGCTATCACTTCACTCACAAAATAAATTTAATTGCAGAGAGACGAGAATGTTTTTGGACACAATCCAAGCCTCTAAAAGCTAAAGCTATTTTTTAACAGTCTCTAAGTTTAGCAGGTTCCTGTGTCATTGAAGGTGTTGTTGCTCCAGCACGCATCAGCTGTGTTTGGGGGCACAGCTGTCCCAGAGTTAGGGGTCAAAAATCTAACTTTACTTGTCCAAGAGTTAAGCTGTTCTATTAAAAAATAGTCTCATATTCCTAGATGAAAGTCAAGCTCTGTTTTTGGTGAAGTATTTCATTAGAACAGTGAATTTTGTGCAAGTTTTCGTTTCAAATTAAGGGATTTCATTTTTCCTTCATATTGGCCTTGCAAAAAAACCTTTGCATTTTCCCCTATTCAACTTCTTCTTATGTGGTCCTTCTATATTCTAGACCTTTCTCTATGCACATTGGTACTTTTGTAGGATTAGTTTTTTCTAAATTCTTCATAAATGCTGCAGGATTAGCATTAAACATTTTATTTGCTGAAAAATACTCCAAATAAAATAAAACAAAGCGTAACTTCACAATAAATATCAATCTATCTCTAGAGGCAGCATTTAACCTTGTTATGTTTTGCATTCATAAGGCAGCAGCATAAATGTAGGACATGTTTGATTCTACAGTAAGTAACTGTAATATAAGAACCCACTTTAGTGGGGCACAAAAGGCCTTGCTGACCTTTTATTTCCCTGGAAGTGGCCGAGGTGTCTTGAATTTGATACCAGAATGGAGGCCACGTGCACCACACCAACAGACCCCAGAGCTGCAGCTCTTTACAGTGGGCCAGTTGCCAGCCAATATCAGCACGTGACGTCGGGTCTATTCTGAGACCTGTGGAGTTTTAAGCCATTGAAGCAGGGATGCACAGTTAACTAGGAAACTATTCAGACACCTTAATGAATTATTCCCAACTTGTTTTCCTTAGTTACTCATATAATCCTGATATGAATGGCTGGATACTCAATAAAATAATAAATAAATAAGTAAATGAGTAAATGCACAAACCACATTGATTCAAAGATGCGTGTGCATATTTTTTATTAAAAAAGTTGCTCAAATAAAGAGCCTCAGGGAGTGACGCATTATTTGGGGAAATTCAGTGAGAGGAAGGCGACAGAAAGTAGACTTGGAACCATAACAAGGATCGCTGATAGAAATTAGAAGTTCATTGGGTGTTTTGTGCACAACCAGTGCGTGAAATCACATAGATATGCCAGGAAATGGTTAGAAGCTATGTCTGGTGAAGCAAATTATAATTAAATGAGAAGCTCTCTGTTAAATTTTAATTGAATAACACATTCTTCATTTCAAAGAATAAAGAGCGAACGAGACTACTACTGTACAAAGACGGATACCAGCAGATCAATACTAATTTTAGAGAGGAAAAACAAAAACATCTTAATGACCATACAAATGTCCTCATAAAAATGCTTACTTTTTGTGGTGGGCCTATATTTAATTTAATTGTATGTAAATTCAATGCAATTTTTTTTTTTTTATGTTTACTGGCCCGGGTACCAGACACACTAAAGAGGTGAAAACTGATAGAAAATCATATTTCATCTGGCAACATTCATCAACATTTTGTCTTGTTGACTCATTCATGACACAAATGATGTGTTGGCAAAGTGGGTAAGATGTGTCAAGTTCTGATTAGCAGAGAAATATATTTTCCGATTTGAACAGTTCACAAATTCACATATTTCTAATTATTCATTGGAAGAAAACACAGTTTTGATCTGGTTGTACATCAGCCATCCACAAAACTCAAGTACAATT
Source organism: Fistularia tabacaria (assembly GCA_901007705.1). Lineage (NCBI taxonomy): Eukaryota > Metazoa > Chordata > Actinopteri > Syngnathiformes > Fistulariidae > Fistularia > Fistularia tabacaria. The sequence continues at coordinate 296,681 of CAAKHD010013672.1, read as the reverse complement.
AGATAATTTTTATTGTCTTAAAAAATGTGACTAACTTGTGACTCATCTTAATGGTTAACCTCAGCTAATTTCAAAGATATAGTATGTTTTAAATATTTTTATTATTTGATCTAAAAGTTTTACAAGTCAGCTGCTCCCTCTAATTCATACAGAGTTCTAAATGAAGCACTTTGGGAAGCACTGAAGACACGAGCCACAAACACACCCACACACACATACACACACACACACACACAAATTGGCAAATAGTGGCATGTCAATCATAAATTATATTTCCCAATTCTAAGGAATGCAGGATGAACTGAAAACCTGGGAATCCCTTTGTTCACAGGAAGCTTATCCCTCCCTGCCAGGCAAATGATTAACTTATTGTGTACTGATGATTTAACAATACTGTGTTTTAAAACATATCTGCCATAGGTGGGGCACATACAGGTGCCCCACCTATTTTCACACATTTATTGACTGACTCCGGTGACCTAAAGAGCTGTCACTTTGAAGGACTTTTTGTTATATCGGTACTTAAAAAGAAATTTGATCTGATCACCGTCAATTATTGTTTTTCTTTTCTTTAATTCACATTGGTCAGTGTTTTTTTCTGGAACGTACTGTATGCTAGGATGTGAAGGTTTTATTTTTTTAATTAGTAGTTATTAGCAGTTAAATGACGGTCTGTTCAATGTATTGCTCAGATAATTGTCTTATCAAATGATATTTCGCTAAATGGCAGTGAGGTTCAGCTGTCCAGAAACACAGATTAATGACCCCTTACTCCAAAGCAGCTTTGAGAGAGGACACTGTATGTCTTTTACTCAGAAGTGACTCTTCATTGACTGTTGCCATGGAAAATAGAATAAAACTATATTCTGTCTGTGTTTGGGCGTGTAGTAGGTTGTATATGTGCGTGTCACTGTGTGGTTTCAAATTGCAGGGGGGTTACATAATTTCACTGGTGCCACAACTAAATTACTATGTTCTCACACACTGTTTTCTTCAATGAAATGAATGACCACATGGTGCATCGCTGAGCCAGACCATGGCCAATTTTGATTTTTCACTGGACACTGGTCCTCATAAGGACACTCACTGACACAGAGAGATGGACAAGAGACAGATGTACCTATGAGAAAAATGACCTAAGGATAGAAATCTGATATCATGTTTCTGGGAGTGCTGAAAAGGTTAGCTATAATGCTAAGAGCTTTATATAGTTGAGAGGTTCATGGATCTCTGCTATATCGAGGCTGTTAGTAGCTAACCATGTTGCATCATCTTATTAAACTGTAATGGTAACTTGGTGACCCTCCAAACTAACATAGTTGAATGAACGTGTCCTCTTGTGTTTCTTGAACATTGCATTGAAAAAACTAAAGATGAGACTTCAGTATTTGAGTAAAGATTGTCAGGGTGGATCTATTATCCCTGTTACTGGATATCCGGACTGTTACCTTAAGCATTGAAAGGTAGTGCAAAGTGACATCTAAAAAACCACACCTTAAAATAAAAGCTCTTTCATACTTGACTGTGATATGTGTAAAATTAGATACTATGCTCCTGAGAACCTAAGCTAAAATCCTATTCACCGGATTGTTGTATGTGCAAGACCAAAGGGCGTGTTTCATCCAGTCAGGATTTGTGTCTAGAGGTGTGTATGTGTGCATTATATAGGAGGCGTGCTCTATCATGAGTGTTAGTAGGTGTCATTGTAAAAGTCAGAGTGCAGAACATGTGCTCAAATGCAATCCATAGCTTTCATACTCCCTTCATTTGAGTTTTCTCTTTTTAATCACTATTTTTTCCGTTGCCTCCCACTTCCCAATATTATTTTTACTGTGGTGAAAACTTTTTTCCATGTAATCTTTTTTTTCACAAGGAAATAGAAAGAGGAGAAGGAGGAGGAGCCAGACAAAGAAGTGTGCCTCACTCTCACACATGCGCTCCCTCTCTCCATTCTGTCACTGCCATTCTAGCAGTAAGAAGACTTTCATTCCCAGCCACGCTGAATTTAGAGGGGAGGCAGACTTTTGACTTGAACTCAATTTTACCAAGGAATATTCATTTCTTCATAAAACTGAAGGATCAACGAGAAAAGAAGAGGAAAAGTAAGAGGAGAGATTACATTTTTTTCCCCTTTTTCCATCGGTCATATCTTGCTAATTGAACGGAGACATGTGACATCAGCCTCTGGGTTCTTTTACAAGACAAGACTTGAGGGTATTTAATTTGTCTTACTTTGCCATTGCTCAGCTTTGTTTGCATTTGAGAGACTTTAATTATTTCAGACACAATGGTAGCTGGAATGTTGATGCCCTTAAGGGAGCTGAGGGCAATTTATGAAGTCCTGTTCCGAGATGGTGTCATGGTGGCCAAGAAGGATAAGAGACCTCAGACCAAGCATCCTGAGATACAAGGTGTCGGCAACCTACAAGTTATCCGTGCAATGGGCTCTCTCAAGTCAAGGGGCTTTGTGCAGGAGACATTTGCTTGGAGACATTTCTACTGGTACCTTACCAATGAGGGCATTGTTTACCTGCGTGATTACCTTCGCCTGCCCGCTGAGATTGTCCCTGCCACCTTGCAGAGAGTTCGAAAGCCAGCTGCACCTCTAGCCATTGCTCATCGTGCTGCTAGAGTCCAATCTGTTGAAGGCCCAACATCATATATACCCAAACCGGGACGAAGGGGTGAAGCAGAGAGCCAAGAAGCGCTGATGGAACGTCAGGTTTACCGTCACAGGATGATGCCTCCTGGTGAGAAAGAGGGCTTTTCTGACCGGACCCCTGGGTTCAGGGGTCGCGCCTTTGCTTCAGAACCTTTTAGGTCAAAGTCATCGCAGGACTTCGACAAGTTTCAGTCTGTGTACAAGAAGAGCAGCAACTCCAAAAGTGATGCTGTGATGACAGAGGACAGCAGGTCCTCCCATCAGCAGGCTGATGTGAGAGTTGAAAAGGCAGTACCACCATCAGAGAGAAGAGTAGTTGGAGAACAAAAGGAGAATAATGCAGGTTCCGTTCCAGCTCCAAAGGAAGTTCTAAAACAGGATGCATCACAGATTACTCAGAGATCCATGCCTTTTAATAAAACCCTGTCAGCTGTTGCAGGTGTTCCAAGATCAGAGATTCCAAGTGATCCCTCCACTCTGAAGACAAATAGAGAGAAACCTAACAATGTGGAAGAAAAAACTTCCCTGAGTTCTTGTGAAATATTCTCAAGCTGTTCAGCTTCGTCCTTACAACAAAATTCTGGGGTTAAGGAAGCAATGGTTGTGAATCAAAGCAAATCAGAAATGACAGCGGTGAAAGGTACAGCTCAAATGGAATCCGATAAAGCAAAGCCACAAGTTGTTGATACAAAGTTTTCCGCTCAGCAAACCAGAAGCCAAGTCACTGCAAAACCTGTTAAGGAAGAAGGCAAGGAGGAGGCCTTTCAGGAAGTAAAGGTTAATGATGTATCAGTTTCGTCTGGGTCTGTGAAGACCCCAGGTGAATCTCAAAAAGATGACGAGAAGACCAATAAAACAGCTAAAGTAACCATCACTCAGAATACTATTAAACTCCAAACTGATACCTTAACCAAACCAGTGGACTATGCAGAAAATAGCTCTACTATCCAAGTAACTGGGGAGCCCATTGCCGCTGAATTGGCTGCAGCAAATCACTTAAATCAAGAAACACTTCTGAAAACTGAACTGGCTAAGTCTTCAGTACTTGAAGTTAAAGAAACTACCATCATGACTTCCATACTCTCAACACCTGTGGCTATTACTGAACATTCAACACCAGCCAAAATAGAAATCATGTTAACAGAGAGCCAGGAGAAATTGTGTGCTGAAGAGGATAATAAATCACAAAATCCAACAGTTTTGCACAATGATGCCATCTCTCCTGAGCTGAATCAAACCACTGTCCTGACAGAGGTTGCCATCAACGCCAAACAGGTCATTGAAGGAAGCTCTAAATCAAAGCGAAAGAAAAAGAAATCTCCAAGTGAGAAAAGCAGCAATGTCAATGTTGGAGAAAAATCTGATACAAGGGTGGAAGAGCAAGAAACCTGCAGAGACATGACCTCAGAGGCGGGGGTGAGTGGGCCCCAAATTTCACAGCAAATTGACAAGGAGGGAGTAAAGATGCCATGTTCTGATTCTGATAGTAAGACAAGAGAGAATGTCTCTGAAAAACACAAGACTGTTACTGAAGAAGCATCTTCACCATTAGGTGTGGCGGTTGCAGTGCCCAAAGCTGACCGTCTTGGTGATACAGTAGCCAAAGATAAAACTGAGGATATCCTGGTCCTCAAAACCGCCCAGGCTGCATTGTGCTCAAAAGTAATATTGCCTGACACTGAGCCAGTAAAATCTGAGGAAATATCTGTTAATAATGTTGAGACTTTGGCAGTGCAGAAAATGAGGGAAGTGAAGCGGGGAGATGAAATCACCAAACCTCAGGAGAAAACCCCTGTATTGCTCTCAGAATCTCAGAAACCCAGAGCTGACAATAGATCCCAAGTAAGCACAGGTAAGACTGCAGAAGGCTTTTCAAAGGCAAAGAAGAAAGGGAGAAAGCAGGCTCAAGCACAGGTATCAGAAACCACGAACCAAAAAACAGACTTTTGTCCTGACGCAGAAGCATTGTCATTGACTAAAATTACACCGTTGCCTAGGGACACAGTTGAAGACAGTCCTGCCATGGGCTGTGAAGTGAATGTTCCTCCAAAGACGACTCTTGAAAAAATGTGCAGTGAGGAAACTGGGCAGGCAGCAGCTGTGCTCTCTGAGGCCCCGACAGACAAAGGGGAGGAGGAGCCAGCACTGCTCTTTTCAGAAAAAATCAAGCAGGAGGTTCCGAAACCAAAAACATCCTCCACTGTGAGGGAAGCACCCGCAGCCAGAGAATTAGTGTCAGCAGCACCAGTGGTAACAGACGAGGCAGCTGTAGCTCAGGCACAGGCCAGCCCCTTCGGCAAGCAAGAGGAGCCTCCCAGAGTTGCACAACATTCGGCTACTCGGGCAGCAGAGCGCAGCTCAGAGAAGAGGGTCCCTATTTCTGAGGCCTTAAATCAGACTGAAGAGAAGAAAGACTCTGAGCAGGACACACCCTCTGCCACGCCTGCAGCTGCCCAGCCTCACCTAGGGGACACCTGTACAACTGTTAGCGTTGAAATTGACGAGGCCAACATGAAGAGGAAAATTGTAGTTGTCGAAGAAATAGTTGAAGTGAAGCAGCTCATTAGTCCCGAGGGAACTGGGGAACAGTCATCTCCTCCACCTGTGCAACCTGAGGCGGAAGACGAGGAGCTGGACCTGGATGTTCTGGAAGCAATCGCCATAGAGCGAGCAATTTTGTCGGGGACTGCAGGGGACAAGGTGCAAGGAGCCTCACCTGTGGCTGACTGGGACCATTCACTAGAGGAGCCAGAAGAGAAGACATGGCCTAACTTTGTTGAAGGTTCGTTTAAGAGCATGCCAGTTAACCTACATCCTGTCTCCTCTCTCTTTTCATCTAATGCCATTGGTTTTATATCTAGACTATATCTGCACATTTTAGTGCATGACTCAGTGCATCTAGCATCATTGCAAAGTCCTTCTAAAATTTCATATACTGTAATTCCCACAACTACCAGCATCGCTATACTTAATTGTCTATCTTTTCTTTTGGATTATAGTTTTTAGGGTGATGGCTTGAGAGCAGCCTCCAATTTGTGTTGTATGGTAGAGCCAGTCTGTCTTCAGGGAGTTTCAGTAAAATGTTGAGAGTAGTCAGCTAATTATCAGTGTGTTAAAATAGATAAAGCATCTACAATACTATTCTAAGATGCAATGCAGAGTATTAGAGCCATTGTCACCTTTCACTTAAAATATTGATTAGGCTTCCTCATCATTACATAATCACAGGTCAAATTCATGCTAATTATGTGTGTAAAGATTTTTAAAAGAGTCTTTACGGAAACATGGCCTCATATTTAACATGCATTTGTTTCCAGAACAAATTAAATCCAACATTGCATTATTTTATATGGGGATTTCTATATCTGTGGGACAATCATGGTGTGAAAACTGTGGTCTCTGGAGTCCTGTCTGCATATTTGTCAAATGAGTTTATGCAGACCTGTTGTCACTTTCAACAAGGTGGGGCCCTGTCCTGATTTTTAGCCTCGCCTGTTCCCTGCAGAGACGGTTTGTGCATGAGCTAAAGCTATTGGAGGAGGTGTGGTGCATTTGGGAGCATTTCTCATCTTTGCTTGAGTAAAACTCTGTTCCTGGCACTGTTTCATGTTCTCTGGGTGTGTTAAACTCCTTCAGCCTGTCTTGTATGAGAGCAAAGAACGCCTGCATGCCATTTTGTGAAAGGTATGCGTAGGATTTCGGAGTTATGCATACTATGCGATAAGAGTATTTTGAGCCTGCCCTCTTTCAATGAATATGAAAAATTCCTTTTCCAGAACTTCTAGAAAAGGTGGCATCCAAAGTTTTTGCTGACTCTGAAAAAGGAACCTATTTGAACAGTGCATGCATGTGAATTCATATTGTATTTTATTGTCACATACTTTAATGTTCAAAGTTCAAAAAAGAAGTAAGAACTCATTTTTTTTCAAGAGCATGGGTCAAGTAGGTATATTGTAAAGGCTCCATATGGGCGTTGTCAATTGTGGGTGTGAGCAATGGGCAGTTAGGAAGCTGGAACAACTTGCTCACAGCACTGTGGGTATGTTTATTTTGTTCCCACATGTGACAAAAAGATCTTGATCTAATTAACAATCTGATTCAATCTGTGCTACTCATCAGGAAAATAAATTCCCTTTGCTGTCAGCTGAAAAAGCTTGCCTCATTTGCAAAAAATGACTGGAGTTGGTTATAAAGCACTGCCCCTGGTCCAGTAGCTGATGAATACTTTTTGAGATTTAAAGACATTTTCAAATGTTACTTTTGATAATTGCTTATTTTCACATATGTAAAGAAAGCAGGTATTTGTTCATATGATAGGCTTGAGAGTTTGCTGTTCCACTACTGACATCTGCTGTCCACTTACAACCACAGGCACATGTGACACAAATGCAAGCATAGCTATGTTGTGCACTGTTGTGTTTCCCTGTGATGTGACCTTAGATAAAATGAGCACTGTCATTGACTGACAAGTTTTACTGCTATGGCATTCTTGGCATGTTAGCTGAGCAAAACATTATCAACAAGTACCTTGACTTTTGTAATCCTCAATTTCTCTTCTTCCTCTTGTTCAGCTTTGTGAAAATCAACTAAACGGCATGAGCAAAACCAGGAAAATGCTGCTTTCAAAGCCAAAGCTCTTTCATTTGGTTTAAATTTCAAGGAGACCGTTTGTAAATGTGTGTTGCATTTCATTTTTTCATTTCCATGCAATGAGGTTACTTGCTTTGGAAAGAAAAAAAGCTATGCTCCGAGCTCCTTTTGTATGAAATAGCATTCTTGAGAATCAGTTTGAACTCTGCCCACACATGGCACCAGAGGCATTTAGACCAAATCACATCTCAGACATGCCACGGAGTTCTCCTTGTTTTTCATCTCTGCAATCATCCCAAGTTAATTCTTATGCAGTGAATGGTGCAACTCTGGTGTCTTTCATTATCACAGGACACCATTTCAATGTTGTGACTCACAGTCATGTATGTGGCCTCGAGTTAGGGTCCTGACCTTTTTGAGTAGCGGGGGTTGAGTGACATAATGGACTTTAGCTATCAACAGCCTGAACTGTTACTTGGCAGCCTCGATTGGATATGCCACATTTCCTGCCTTTGAGCTGTTGACTACAAATGTCTTGTTTTTTTTAAAAAAAAAGACATACACAGAAAAATGTCACAATTATGCAATTATCATGCTTTATTTTACTATTTTACATCTCATTTAGGAAAACAAATTCACTATGCAACATTCAAAATTTCTTTCAAGAAGTAGTTGATGCCACACCCTTTTGTGAGAATAAAACATTGTAAAATAGTTGATTGTCAACTGCATCAAGTACATTCAGTACGTCCAACCAAAATAATGCCAACTGCCCTAAATATTAACCTATCTTTAAACATGTCATATGGAGTATGCACTGTTGTGGAGGTCTTTGTCAAAATTCATTTTGACTGCATACAAATTTAAGGCATTACACAGAAATAATCCTTCGAAGTACTCTAATTGTTGAAATACTTTGGTGTTACACTCCATGATTGCCAGATATGAATATAATGTTTCTTATTTGCCAGTCAATCACATAACATGAACTTATATATACCACATGCTATTCCGCTTATTCTTTACTATTTTTTTCCATTTGTTTTTTATAATGATGTTTTTGAAATTCACGTTACCCATGTTGAAAATGACAACATTTACTTTACTTTGGTCAATTTTTGTGTTGTCTGCCAACGTGAGGCTTCATTGGATGGTTTGAACTTCTGCATTGTCATGTACAGAATTTTCACAGAAAGGTTAATGGCAGATTTTTTTAACACAGTGAAAAGGGACTGCAACATGTTGCAGGCTGTATCATGGATCCAGTGATTGATAACATGTGGAAAACATTTAGGGTTTGGTCAAATGCTTATGACTTTAGTCATTTCCCAATGCACTTCATGGATCCTATTACCAGAGTTGACACGCATGAACTCAGTTCTCTCTAAGCTGATAAATAGGAGTTCTATATTTGAGAGCCCTGTGGAAGGTTGTTCTGTAGGGTACAATTATCCTTAATTGTCAATCCAAGTATTTGACCTCAGGCTTTGGACCCTCACTTCAGTAATTTCTCAACACAATACTAAACACCTGTTTATTTGAGATTAACGTGGGATCAGAATAAGGCATTACATTTTCCTTGGGACACTATCTCTGAAACAGGCGTACCTTTCAGCCTATCTGTCCTAACATGAATAAGGTGAGCATGGCACTGAGGTAGCAGAGAGGTTTTAGAAATCACAATCACAGGAGTTCATATACATGTGTCGTCGTGTGTTTGTGTGTGTGTGTGTGTGTGTGTGTGTGTGTAGACTTTACTCTTAAATACACTACATATTTTCTCAGTATAGGTTCCATCATTTCACACTGGACACTCCTCTCCATGTCCACTTTTCATGACAGACAGTAATCCCTACTCTGTGCTCCAAACACTGCTAGGAATTGCTTTAAGCCTTACAGAGGAATGGCAATAGTTGTCAACACTGCACCTGACAATGGCATTAAGCTTACATTAAAACTTGCTATTTTTAGTGAATGTTTTGCATTGCTGTGATCTCAACACTGCATTTAGGATCGGACACTGGGCCGTGCCATGATGAATTATTTTATAAGCTCCCCTTCTCCAAACATTGTGTGAGAGAATTTCTTTTTGTAAATAATAAATCAGCATTAGAGGACAGTTGTAGCTATGTTTGAACTTCTAATGGGACTATTAGTATGGTATTAGCACTGATTACACATTTACCCCTTGCCATTCAGACTTCAATAACAAGAATTGAATATTATTCGAAAAAAACATGATTTATTTATTTGTTTACATGGTAAAACCATTTGACAAGATGGCCATATCACCAACAGTGATATGGGTATCTTGTGATATGGAATGATTTATACAAATTTGTGTCTGTAACCACCGTGTGCACCATGTGATTTTTGGACATTTTTATTCTAAAAAGGTTTATTTTCAACACTATACAATATTTTTGGGAAAAAGAAGTTCTGGAGAGTTTTCTTGTACTACAGAACATATAGACAGAAGACAGAAAATACTTTTATTGATTAATTTTTTTTCTTGCTATGATTTAGAATCTCTGTAAAGAGAAAAAAGGGGAGTGCTTTAGGAGTGAAGGGGTGTATCTGGAGGGGTTAGTGTAGCAATTGCCCAGCCAGAGTGCTTCCATCAGTTTCTAACTCTGTGACACTGTGTGATCATCTGGCTCTGGCGGATATTTATAACCCTCATTCACCTCCTCTGTTTCTGAGTACTCACCCCTGCCCCCTTATCCAGGCTTGGTTTGCCGTTCCGCCTCCCCCTGGCCACAGGAGAACAGGCTGACGGATCCAAGCAGCAGGCATAGCCTGTCAAATCTCAACACAAGATTGAAACAAGTCAGTTCACAGCAAGCAAAAAGGAGCCTCTTGTGTCCTTTGTGTATCCAGTTCTCTTTTTCTTCACTCACGTGCTCGTTCATTTTTTGCCGATTCTTTGATGAAGATCATACCTGGTAGGTCATCAGCGTGTGGTGTTTCTGCGGCTTGTATGTGGCTAACTTTCTGGATGGCTGAGGGCTGCGTGGAGTCTTGTTGTGTTCCAAATAGGTGTATAGAGAGGGAGAGAGAGAGAGATACACACACACACACATACACACACACACAGACACAGACACACACACACAGACACAGAGACACACTCATGGGTTCTCATCGAACTAAAAGCAGCTGGCAACTTTCACAGCTCAGATTGTATTCCGCTTTTAAACGTGTCCACAGTGCAGCTGGAATAATGAGTAGACCATGTTCTTTATTCCATGTCATTTGTTGGTATGTTTGGAAGTGGATTAGGGCTTCGGAGAAGTACACGTCTTTCTGAGTTTTACTTCTGATGTTATGTTGCTTATTAAAAATGTTAGGTTAGTGCTTGTCAGAGGCACTTTAGTCAATCTGAACTTGCTGCTATCTCTTGGCTCTACTCAACTGTGCTTATTGTTGAGCAGTATATTCCAAGACATTCCATGTTTTTAATTACAGTGTAACCTATTTCTTTAATGCAGATAATTATATTCTGTCTCAGTCACTTCGCAATATTCAGTGATGATATCAAGGATTTCACATGTTGTTACCACTCTTGACAGACTGCATCAAACAATAACATGAGATAAGATTAATCTTAGGCCATTAAGGCACATCTTTTTCAATTGTTTGTCTTCTTGTTTATGCTTTTAATCTGCAAGGAGACGGAAAAGTGACACAAGCGTGAGCAGCAGAGACCAGTAACAAGCTTTCAGCTATGCAGCATGGAAGGGGGTGGGGGTTCTTTACTGCCTATTTTTTTAAAAATGTGTCTGGCATTCCTAACCCCTTTACCCCAGCTCATGAACAACCCACCTGTCACCACTGCCCCAAGCTCATCCTCTTTGCATTTGTGTACCCGGACAAATGCCTTCAAACCCCCTTTGAACAACTCTCCCTCCTGTGTTGGGGGATTTGATTATATTGTGAAAGTTTAAAAAAAAAAAAAAAAAAAAACACCAATCGCAAGATGAGAGGGTTGCAGGATATTTGGCCTCCTGTTGCAAAGAGTGATGTGAATGTGATTCGCTTGTATTTCACTGGTGGCACAACAATGCCCTAGGTGGCCCCTCTCCTAAACCTGTCTCGTCTTGTTTTTCAACTATTGTAGGGCTGTGCGAACGTGTCTTCCAAGTTAAAGCCCTTTCCTGTTGCAAAGCTATTTTTTTTCAACAAAGACACCCATGTGGCTTTCAAGCAGTTTTTTTTTTATTTTTATTTTTTTAATCTTTATTTTCTTTTTTCACTCTGTGAGATTCAGCATACAGAGCAGACCATAGCATAGCAATCACCACAAGCTAAATTACCAAACATTTCTTTTATTATCCTATTTATTTATTTATTTTTTATTCATCATCAAATAGGCGGCTTCCAATGAATCACAATGCAATTGTTGATAGCCCTAGCAATTTATATTTTTGACAACATAGAACAATTAAGTCTGAACATTGTTTTTGGCTTGTAATGGAAATGTAAAAAAAAGACCGGTGACAGTTTCTCAAAAGAAAATAAATTGCTTTATAGATGTCATTGAATTGACTAGAATTTACTGGTTAAGGAGTTTGTAAAGGAAGTAATCATTTACTTTCCTTTGCCTCCCTAAGTATCTGTTCAAGCTAATGTTACCCATACTGATAAACTCTCTTTCTTGCATTCAAAATGACTTAATATTTTTTGTCTAGAATAGAATCAAATACAGCTGCTATTCACAGAGATCTGAGCTCTTATACCCAGCCCTGTCATGACGCCCTTTGGTCTAAGCTGTCCCCCCAAGTTTTCTCACTGGCACCACTTTGTACACTGACAGCTCTTTAGGTCACTAGCACCGCAGTTTCAATTTTCACTTATTACGGCCGTGAGATCAGACAGGCCGCCAGGATTTTATCTACATCTGACTCCTGACTGCTGTTCCTTCACCGCATGGTATGTCGTGTGTACACTGCTGGGACTATGGATATTGACATTCTCCCAGGCCTAATTTGGAATAGGGTTGTCATAAAGGGCACATGGGTGTTGTTGTGTTAGACCGAGAATATTGTGTGACAGACACGGTGCAACTCTCAACATTCTCTCAAATCTTTGTCATTCCCCGGGGCACAGAGTATGAGACACCGGTGTTTTGAAACTCACCATAAATGACACATGAAAATTGATTTGCATCCTCATTTGGCTGTGTCAGCTCAATTAAGGTCACAGTTCTTTATTGTTTTGCACTGAGACAAGAGAGGGTATAATCACTTTGACGATGCCAGAAACCCCCTGTTAGAAATTAATATAAAACCATAAAGGGATATGTGGACCATTGTGGTTGAGTTCTGGCACTGAGTTTGGCCCAGTCCGTGGAAAAGCCAGCCCTTTTTTTCCTGGAAACCCCTCCTCCTCCTGTGGAGCAACAACAAGCACACGCACACACACGTACATGCACGCATCTTAAACACCTACAGTGGAGAGGACCAGTTGGATATGAGTCATAACATACATACTGAACTCACCTCAGGGATTTGGATAAGAGTGGTTCGCCCTCTGAGTAGACTGAATGAATCCTGTTGAGAGACCTATATGGCCCAGTAGGTTCATAGGAGTTCTGTCATTTAGAGCCGATGTTACTTGTGGGACCATGGAAACGCATCTGGCATAAAGCTTGGAGTTTATTTATAACCCTATTATACACTTCTAACACTCATCGTTCCATGTATATTACCAGAGGAATTATTTTTGCAAAAGACATCAGACCGTTGACTCAAAATAAGGCCATGTGATATCAGTTATTCCCAAATCATTACTCATGGCTCTTTTTCACACTGTGCCCCAAAGTACTGGCCCAGAGAGCAGTCAGTGGAGTTAGGGATGATGTGTGGAAAGTTAAATGTGAGAACCTAAACCCCTGCATGCTTTTTTTTGTATGCTGGTGATGTTTTTTTCAACTGGTGGGGATTCAGTTTTTGGGGTAAAGTTTAATGGACTAAATGAATTCTTTATCGATCCATGTATTTTCAAGTAACTTGACACTGCAAATGTCAGTTTAGTTTAAATAAAAAGCAAGACGTAAAAATTGCCTACACGTTCTTTATGAAACAGGATCATTTCTAACCCACCCCAATAATTGCCTGATCAATATGTGGTCTTCTTTAAATATATACTTCCTTTTCCCTGGGATATTTTCTGCATTCGTGTGTTTGTAAGGGGTGTGCAGGACAGTTTATGCGTGTATGTGAGTGGTGCGATACATTATTATCTTAAAATTATTTTATATGGAACGGTTGTATATGTAATGTATGCAACTGTTTGCCACAAAAGTAAAATATTCTCCACATTTGTTATTCATTTTTATTGCATTGAATCTTCATAACACAGCCCCATGTGCTCTGAGATTAAAAGAGACAGACTACAACAAAAATTCCATGTCTTCTAATCTCATATACTATCCAAGGACGCTCAAAATATTAAATTAAATCACATTCCATTTTCTGTAAGCAAACTTTTATCAGAGAAAAAAATCTAAAAGTATCTGGTGAGCAAAATGGTTGTTCTTTCAGTGCAACATGTTCAGTTATCTGTTTCCTGTATGGCAATTGGTCATAGATCACTATGCTGTAAGACGAGTACATGGAATATTTAGGTCACTTTCCTTTTTAAATGTGGAAAAGGTCAGCTGTGCCCGGTCATAAACTGACACATTTCTAATGTGTTTTCACCAAGGTAAATTTAACATACTAAACATCGTTCATCTGTGGTGGGTATTTAAACATGTCATCTATCTCTATGTGCAATATGTTTGTGAATTGTATTCTAAGTTCAATTGCTTCCAAAATATGCCTGAGAAATGACATGGTGGGGCGTTCTGGTTAGTGCTTCCACCTAACAACAAGAAACTCCCTGGTTCAATTCCAAGAGGGGGGCCTTTCTGTGTGGAATCTCCATGTTCCTTCAGTGTCTGGGTGGTTTTCCTCCGGGTTCTCCGGTTTCCTCCCACAGTCCAAAAACATGCAGTAGGTTCATTGGAGACCCTAAATTGCCTAGACATGTGAATGGTTGTCTCTCTCTATATGTGGCCCTATGATTGACTGGCAGGGGTCCAGGGTGGACCTTGCCTCTCTCTCAATCACAGCTTGGATAGGCTCTGGCACCTCTGCAACCCTGAGTGCAGGATAGTCTTAATAGGTAATGAAAGGATGTATAAAAAATGTATAAAATAGTATCTATTTTGCATGCAGTTGAACAGAAAAGAAATAGATGGAAGTTACAAAACCCACAATGGCCTGAAGCTCTAACACACTTTCCCCTTATTTGCATAAATTTTCATAGTACACTTTTTATGGGCATTGATCTGATTCTAATTTTCCAGAAATGTTGACAGACTTGACACAGATAATCTTAAGTATGCCTTAAGCAAAATTGCCACTGGATGATTTGAATATTACATGGATTTACCAAATTAGGAGGGCAGGGCAGACTATGCGACAGTCAGAAAGTGGTTTTGTGTCTTACCAGCTGGCACAGTGTCTCTAACAGTCAAAGGGCAAATGGTAAATCCTTTCAGCCAAGGTGGATCACAATGGCTTCAATGTGGAACTTTGAAGGGGGGAGTCATCTGCTTGGGATGAGATTACACTGACATAGAGGATATATCTTTAAATGAAAGTGTTGCGTAGGTGACTCGAGAGGAGAGGACTGGAGGAGTAGCGTGACTTTTTTTTTCTACCATAACAGAGGAACCACATGACTCTTTCTACTAAACTGCAGAAATATTAGGCCAAAGCTCGAGATAGTAGTTCCCACTTTTTGTTTATATAATATAGATATAGATGGCACTCCCTTCCTTCTGTGTGATGAACACATCCATTAACTATTATAACTATGTTTTGTCAAAAGGCAACTAAATAGTGAATTATTTCGTCCAACAGTTATGATTGAATTGTGCTTCGTTAAGTCAATTTAATGAGTCCCTGCGGAATCTATATCTCAAAGATATGCCCGCATTTGCCCCCAGCAGTTCTGTCTTTATATGTCAGAGGAAATAATATACGAGCAAACTGAGACCGGAAGGAATGCATGAATTACGACCAATGAAGCATGGGCCAAAAACCCCTCCTAAGCTAAACTGTGGGCAATCATCTTAACTCGTTTATGTTTGTGTGTGGTGTGTGTGTGTGTGTGTCTGTGTCTGTGTGTGTGTGTGTGTGGACTGTAGATTTTCTGTATTTTTTTATTTGATTTGATTTGTTTGATCTTTGCTACATTTGTTGTTGTTGTTTTCTTTTTAACATCAGACTAATACAAGATATGGAATTTAGCTTTATGACAAAATTTACATCTGTTCATCACTTTCAAAGCCATCAGTTGCCAATGTGAGTTTGGGCACTGTTTTTCTTTCGTATAGTTTGTTGAATGAATGACAGTTTTACCTTAGGGTTTAACTGTGAAGAGCAAATTTTGTGACACATACAGTATAAAGTAACAGTCTGTAGTCTGGTGACATCTAGTGGTAAGAATAGCTACTACCTGAAAGAGCTGCACTGAATGAATGACTACGACAGGGTTTGGGTTGATATTTTCCGTTCTGTGTTAAATCCGTCAGTTATGGAAGACTACTTAAACTAAAAATATAGCTGTGACTAAGAATCACTAAGTACCCCAAAGCCACACGGTGCAGTGTGTATATTGTTGTAGTCATAGAAACATGCCTCAAGTTCTCTTTTTTTCCACATCTACATAGCTGGTGAGACATAAAAAAACATTTTGAAGGAAAAGAGAAAAAAAACCACATGGTCATTCCTTAAGTCCCAATAATGTATTCATAGAACTCTGAGAACGAAAAATGTTTAAAAAAAGCAGAAATGCCCTTCATCTAACAGCCATATTTTAAGGATTGTCATGTATGAAAATTGCAAATAATTGACCATTTGGAAGTATTTTTTGGAAAATATAAAGACACTTACCAACACCTTGTTTCATTATTGCTTCACTTTGTTTTGTAAATCATATTTAAAGCAATATTTTCCCCATTTCTCTTGATGGTAGGAAAAATATGTAAGATCTTTCAGCAACACTTTTTGTGACATCTTGATAGTACTATAACTTATCTCAACATAACTGAGCTCTCTGACCAACAGAGGGAGACACATGCTCCACATGATAAAGCCAATCACATGATAAAGCCAATCAGTCCCATATTTCATCTAACTAAATTCAGTGATGGAGACACAAAAGCCTCTGAAGGTCAGCATGAGCTATTTTAAAACTCAGCTGCTGTAGTTGATCCACACGCTGGTTTATTCCTAGTTAAAGCTTCATAATAGCTTTGTCTCTACAGCTTATGCTGAAAGTAACACAATGACTTTGTTGTCAGGTTTGAGCTTTAGTGACTCTTTCAGTGTTTCTCCAACACATATCAGCATTCTAAAATCAAGTTTTTGTGGAATAAATTATTCATTTATTCACTTCCCTCTAATGTTGCTGCTGCAACACCCGAATTTCCCCTATGGGGATCAATAAAGTATTATCTTATCTTATCTTATCTTATCTTATCTTATCTTATCTTATTTCCTGTAACGGCATCAACACTTAATGAGCAGAACCACAATATTTTCAAAAATGTCAGATTTACGGTTAATACCCCCCTATTTTTCTCTCTTTTCAGAAATCGTGCAGCTTATTTACAAGTAATTCCATAAGTACTTCATAATAATCAACAGCCTGTCACCATTTAGATGATGCATAATGTATATTCTCATGTGCCTTGTGACTTTTAGCCATGTTCTGAAAATTACTTGCATAACACAGTGTTTCTGAAGTATGTACTCAACCTGGCATGTTATTATCCACTGTTCACGCAGCTTTGCAAAAAGTTTGCCGTAGTATGAATCAGTGTTGGCTGTGATTCATGTTCCAGCTATGTTCCCCCCGCCCTCACCGATCGCTGTCCTTTTTCACAAACCAAAAGTTAACCTGGGTGCTGTCGGGTCAGTGTCCTTTTACTGTGAGTAGGGTTTATTACCGCGGTTACACTAACATTTTAACCTTAGCGGAGCAAATGCAGGGAGGGTTTCGGGAAGAATTTTTCAAGATAAGATAAGACAAGACAGCAAACATAATTTAGAATCATATAAATCAGCTTTCTTGCAGTCGCAGTTGATCCCGGTCGTCTTCTTGTCGCAACCTGTTATCTATGTTGAAGTTCAGGATTTTCCTGAAACATATTTACAGTTTTTTTGCATTCTGGTGTCTTCTCGTTGGAGACATAGTACTTTAAATGCAAGTTTATCTTACTTATAACTGGTATGACACCTAGTGGTGTGACGTAAACTAGGTTTGATCAAATTCAAATCTAAAGTTGTGTAGCAGATGCGTATTGAAGCAGAAAGATTTGTAAGAGCACGGTAAAATTCTTATCTGTATTCATCTGCTCAGCAACAGGGAGATCAGGATCCTGATATTTTCATGTCACTGTAATGATTCTATTAAAATAAAACTGAAACAATGGCAATGTAATATAGTTATGATTATAATTATAAATGTTTGTTTCTCAATACTGGGGAAACCAAGGTAGCAAAAGGAGGTTGTGTGACTTATCACGTTTTACAGAAAGTTTAGAAATTGCACATATTTTGGTAACATGTTGTTGTTGTTTCTTTAGAAATAATTCAGCCATTCTACAATTCACATGTGCATACATATATTCTTGTCATTTGAGAATTTAAAATTTCTGTTGAAGTTTTGACATTCTCTTGAGTCTTTGTAATATTGTACTTTGGTATGAGGATTTTTTTTACCAGAAATATCCTGGTGTTTTGCAGCTGTATCCTTTCCATAACTTTTCATTATCTTACTTTTAC
Organism: Fistularia tabacaria; assembly: GCA_901007705.1. Taxonomy (NCBI): domain Eukaryota; kingdom Metazoa; phylum Chordata; class Actinopteri; order Syngnathiformes; family Fistulariidae; genus Fistularia; species Fistularia tabacaria. The sequence continues at coordinate 278,585 of CAAKHD010013672.1, read as the reverse complement.
AGACTTTTACAAATGCAATAGTCACAAATGACGGGTGAGGCTGATGAAAATGGCGTTCAGTTTGGGGTTACTTTTCTCACCATTTAAGGAAGATGTCAACAGGTGGTCCTGTGACAGATTTTAGCAATACACATATTTAGATAAAGTGAAAATTTCACTCAATCAGACTTACCAGGACCAAGTGTGGCTGGGCTCTGGCCAAAATCATCTTTGATAAATGCCACAATTATAAGCAGGACTTTGCAGCACTACTTAGGTTTGCATTCAATTCTGTCTTCTTTCTCTCAGAGGGTATTTTCTTTCAAATCAAAATTGTGTATAAAGGCGGAAGAGAAAGTTTCATGGTCACTGATTTCATGTAACTTCATCCTTCCATGCATTATAAAGCACCTTGGCAATAGATAAATCAGGTGGTCAGTTTGTATCAAAGAAGCAGACCAGACATTAGACTGAGATGATTATTGCTTAAAAGAAACTTATTTGAGGAAAATTAAGCTAACATGACTATAAGAGCAAAGTCATATCTCTGCCTTTCAAAATAATCATCAATCCCCACACTTATCATTTGGCGAAAAATACACTCTTGCCATATTTTTTACCAGACTCCCATTGCTTGTATAAACCCCCCAAGAGTCTAATTTGGTACTGATTAAGATCAATCAGGGTTGTACTGTAATAACCATGTTGAGACCTTAATGATATGTCTTTTCTTTGGAGGAATGATCTCATGACTTAAGAAGTTCCACGGTTTCTGCATCCATATAGCTTCCTGAGAATTCCAGCCAGCGTAGCTCCTGCTACATGCTCCACTGCTAAAACTACTACTACATCTATTATTTACTCAGAATCAGATACAAAGGCAAACCTCGTGGACTCTAATACAGTCAGTCATGTTTACAGGGCAGCATGGCAAAGCCAATACAACACCAGTACAATGAGACATACAGTGTACTCTAAGGTATGAGACCATACCATATGAATAAATGCAGTTTTACCTTTAATGCTCCTCCATTTGTTGCATTAAATTTTATTTCTCTTTATTTTTTGGGATCTTTGTCCCTACCCACATGCCACACCTAAATTCCTAAACCTGTCCAGACTTTTCTGTGGAAATTCAAAGGTGTGTCTCTAGATGTGCAGACATTGCTGAAAAGGAGCCATCATGCAATAGAACCACACACACACACACACACACACACACACACCTATGCACAGATTGGATCAACATTTGCAAAAGTTTGTGCATGTTTGTACAAGCTGCATATTACATCCTGCACCCTGAAAGCAAAAGTCCTTTAGTTAGGTGATAAAGCGATGTCAGTCAGGATGCAGGAGCGGGCGGTATACACACCTTGGAGGTTGACACACCCTACCCTCCAGTTTAGCTGTCAGTCCTTTTTGGGTACCAGTACATAGTTACTGCATCAATAAGCCCTTGTCTGGTGATTAATAAAAAATTTATTGCAAATATTTTACAATTGTAGGTGATTATTCAAGATATATAAGCTTAGATTTTTAAAATGTATATGTTTCAAAATTTGCAATACAGAACATGGATATCTAAACCAAAATTTGGCAGGCAGATTTTTGGTAGTTCTCTGTTGTTATACTGACAAATGTGTCACCAAGACCCTGTTCAGAAAAAAATAAACGGGATAATTTCAAAATAACTGTGTTTACTAAACATTCAAAGTCTCATGATGAATTTGATGGCTAAAAATTAGATCTTACAGATGGTCTGAACTTTTCAAAGAGGAAAGATTGCCACAGAATTTTTGCAGCCCAAGGGCAAGATCCTGTATATTGTAGGATGGGATCCATTTGATGTATAAGATTAAATAAAATCCGACAATACAGGAAATGTGTTACGGTTCTGGAAATTATGGTTACTGCCTGGCCACAGCAAATGAACCGCCATCGCAAGTACATCAAAAAGACTTTACAAAACTGTGTTGCAAGCTGAGTGGTGTGTTTAAGAAGTCTATTGATCATCAGCAACCCGGATAACGACAGAAATCGATCTGAATGAATACATAATTTTGATGCAATGTAGTAAGTATTTCCGGGTGTGGTCTTATATCACTGTCTTGCGTCTGTAGTGGCCCTTCCCTAAACAATCTCACCCTCACATCTTCCCACTTTTTCATCACAATGGTGGAGGAAAGAACTAAGAAGTAATGATTAATCGTGAGATATCTGTGTGAGTCTGTGCATGTAGGATTGTGACTGAGTTCTACACAGATTTTTTTCAATTTATCACTTTTTTACCATTATCTTATTACAAAACCTTCCTGAGTCAGCAGGGTCAATGGGTAATCTTGTGCAAACAGAGCAATGAAGCGATAATAAATGCTGGTTACCAAATCCACACCCTTCTTCATGCCTTGCTCACGCTGATGAAATATGGCACTCAGCAAGAGGAAGAGGTGTGTTCTGAGCCCTACCCACCATGTCCTCTACACAGAAACCTACCACTGAATACACACCCACACATTATAGGGGACAGGCCTGAACATTTAGACCACAGGCATCATTTACCATCAAAGGCAGTGAGTAAGCGGGAGAAAAAGGGGAAAGAAGAGAAAAAAAAAACTCTCAAGGCAGAAAACGTCAATGAGGGAGTAAAGATATTTGGAGGAAAGTGGAATCATAGCTTTGTTATCGAGTGGCTGGATCCTAGCTACAGATAGGACTGCATTCGGTGGGACAAATCAACTGCTCGACAGAGGCAAGGACATCTTCGATCCGGGGAAACCTTCAAGGATATTTTGCCTGTAGGATTATTATTTTGCAATCTGAGCAGCAATGGCCTCTCCACAGCGGAGGTACAGGAATTTCTCCTCTGACAGCTTTGGAAGAGAAAGGATACCCTCAGACGAAGTATATTATCAAGGGGTGTTAAAGGCTACAGACGGCAGGAAAGGTAACTGTACAATGGCATTTAATTGAAAATAAATGAATGAATGAACTTAAAAAAAAAAAAAAAGAAAATCATCCTAATTGGAAGTCCGAATCCTTAAATAGTTATCATTACTGAGACGCTGCTGGCAAAGAATTGTGAACTTTTATGGGGAAAAAATGAGATGAGTTTTGAATTTCTTTTCATTCATTTTGGTTACGGGTCTTTTTGTCTGCCAATTGGCGGAGACCGATCATGAGCAAATTTACCAGTCAAATGGGAAGATGTTGGTCCTTTACCCAAACAGTGACCTGACTACCCACTGCACAGCATTGTTGTTTATGCTGCATGTTCTCACTCCGTGACATATTTCTAACAATATCACAAGCATTTATTTTTTGTTTTGTGAATAAATACAACAATCACAATAACATGAACATGCTCTTTTTGAATTAGCCAATGTGATTGTCAATTTGTTTTACACAATACCGATACCAGCCTTAAACATCTTTCCAAAACCCGTTTGTATGTGTTGATATTTGATACTTTGAAAGGTTAAGCCACCCCTATCAACAAACAAAGGCTCCACATGTAAAATGAAATGTCGTCTAGGAGCTGTCTCAGCCTGCAATTGAAGCAGGAGAAGATAACATGGTGCGAATATGCAGTGAACCCAGTGTCAAAGAGCAGCTTTTTGATATGACAGAGCATTTGAGTGACACCCCAGTATTGTTAGTCTATCTCCAGCACTACTCATCATACTTCGTCTAAGTGACACTTTACCCTCTCAACAGGAAGTGCAACCAAACAGATCACATTGTATGTATGTATGTATATGTGTGTGTGTGTGTGTGTGTGTGTGTGTGTACGTATGTATGTATGTATGTATGTATGTCTGTATGTATGTATGTGTATATGAATAAATAAATAAATAAATAAATATCCGTTATGTGTATGGAGTCATGGATACAAGATAAGAACCTATTGTGGAAAAAAAGGTGTGATGTTTCTCTTTCTACAAGTTATATGTGACTGTACTCATGTCAGCAGAATGTGAATAGATTTAATGGCCGTATGAGTCATCAAAGGTGGATTATGTGAGTTGTGAAAGTGGTCAGAACATTCAGTAAAATAATTCCTAATACAGCTCTTCTGATTTATATTAGAGAGCTGGACATTGATGGATTAATGGCCATTATAAACCTTGGCCTTATCATTATATAAGTTACAGTGACTCACCTTTCGTCCAGGGTGGACACATAAATGGGCGTATGCAGTTTTGTTGTCTTAATGGGTGTGCTGCTTACCAGTTTCCTGTCGTTTCATGTTGGAAACGTTGTCTGTGCCATGTCTTGTGTTGTGCATGCAGACCGTCTCCCCACTTGTTCAAACAACACTGGATTATGCCGGAATGAATCTGGGAGTTGCAATGATGACTTAGAGTGAGACATATCAGTAACACAGCATCTCTTAGCCAATCAAAGTACTTTGATGCTCTGACTAAGATGCAGGCCTGCACAGTCAAGCTGAGTTTTCTTACCCAGTGACATACCTAATATCTTATGCATATTTCTGCTTCAATACAGACAAAAATATAATATATACAAGCAATCATATGTTTTAAACTGTAAATTTTATTCGGTGGCTATGGGTATTCAATGCCTCTCAACTTCTTCTGTTGTTTCTGTCTTCTGTAGATGAGCGTGATCGAGTACAGAAAAAGACCTTCACAAAATGGGTGAACAAGCACTTGATAAAGGTAAGAGGAGGAGGACATTTGTATTTGTATGTCAGCTTAGAGTGAATTTACATATAACAGGTTGGTCTTTTGGAGAATAAAATAAAATATTTTTACAAAAGTGTCCCCTCCACTTCATTGGAAACCACTTAAGCGTAACAAATTAGAGTTCTTTCTTTGCTCCAGGCTCAAAGAAACTTCTAGTTGTTTCATCACAAGGTAATGGGTTCATTGTTACTACATTTGGAATAAATATATTTAAACATAACTATGTCCTTCTTTAAATCTACTGAATGCACAGACTTCATTTACATCTATGTTCACAAAAACCCACTGGGATATGATGAGTTTCTCAGATGAGAGCTGCTAGATTTAAGTTTTTTAGAAGTTAATCAAGTTAATTTGATTAATTTTAAACTAAATCCAGTGAAACTTCAATAAACACAAAGGACTAGAAAAGCGAAACATATCAAATTGTGTGCTGTTAGTTCATATAAAACTGTACCTGTCCAGACAAATTTCTGGTGTGCGTCATTATCGCAATTTAGCACAATGCAATATACAAGTGGGGGGACATGAGTGTTCATTGTTTCAGTTCAGCCACACAATGTTGGCTAATGGCTGTTGACATCACAACCAAAAGACATAAACTTAGCTGATGGGAAATTATGGGTGGGGACAGACCCAGGGGGATACTATCTGTGAAAGCAAGTTTCTTAGGTTTGTTTGATAGACCTGTTTGATCACCAAAAAACCCTCTCCTGGATTTTAACTGAATTTTGTTGGTTAAAATGATTACATTTTAGTCAATCTCCGAACACCCCAGGCCTCCCACTTGCACTCCCTTCCCATATAAACACATCTGACCTCGTAATGTATCATGTTAGACTTCTTCATTGAAATCACACTATAATGGGGAGGTTTACAAGAACACTTAACTGTCATTACCTTAAAGTTGTGTAAACTACCTATCACCGCATATTTCTTCTCACCTGCTCCACTTACTATTCTCAAACTGAGGTCTGAAAGCCCTCTGGTAAACAGATTATAATGGCTCCACTCCCTGAACTGTCAACTTTCTCATTTGGAGTGAAAAAATAGCCTTTGTAATACAATACTGACCCCATCAGAGCAATAAATATACACCTACTGGTGTGCTTTTTTCCCCAGTAAGGTTTTAGTTCATTTAAAGCTTCATGACATGTGGATCTTGCATCTCTCTCTCTACCCCTCTCTCTCTCTCCAATTTTTCCTTTAGAAATACAATAAGAACTTTAGAAACAGACTCATTGCTAGAGAGAGTGATCAGGCAGTACTCAAAAATTGTGCTACTGCTATATCACCACACCGTTTCTGATTTCCTCTCATGTTCTCCCTGGATTTTAGAGGGTGAGTCATAGACATCTGGACTCACTTAGCTCTCACTGAAAAGCCAAATACTGGTGTCAATCCAAAGCCCACGGTGGTTGAGGCCAACAGTAGCACATATGCCGTGTCGACTTGTGGGTCTGGTTGCTACCTGCATACATGCCTGAAGTCAAAGGGGTGCATTGACGCAGGCACAGTTACATAAGTTAAGGTGTTTAAATCATAAGAGGGGCTGAAATTCTACATTGTAAAGATAAATGTGCTAAATGTGCTTTTGTTCATTAAATGTGGTCATCCTGAGATGGGAGTATGACCACATTTATAAAAGGTGGAATTGCATTCTTTTGCTGACAGGGTCTTTCAGAAGAGAACTTACTTAATGTATGCAGTGCAACTTTTAAAATAGGTGGTTTGAAATGTGTTTTAAATTCTTAAATATAAATAAGCAGTTACTAAGGTCAATTTTAAAAGAGCATGGACCATAGAGGGTGTAACTGCATGGCTGTATGTGAATGTTCTACTAGCGTTTCCCTAATCAACTGATTTAGCTACTTAATGGTTGGCTTGGGGAACTAGGAGGGGAGAAAAATAAAAAAATAAAAACTATTCATTTTGGAACAATAAGGTTTGTAAGTTCAAAAACCAATATCAGGATCACTATAAGAATTGCATTGTTTGAAAATAGATGATGTACGCATAATAAAGCTTTAGGCATTTTAAACAAAAGGGAGCAAGAGGAAAAACAGTCAGTCATGTTTAATAATGATGTTCATCTTGAAAGGTTTGCAAAGCTGTCTTGACTGAGAGGGCAGTCACAATCCGTAACTGATCAGTCACTGCTTCTCTGCAAGTAATAGATCCCATGGACCATCAATGCATTCTGTTCTGAACGTAGCATCGATGCCATGCACAGTAGCAACAGCTTAAAACAGGCTGGCAAGTGGTTGAAAGTCACAAAATATCGAGTAATGTGTTTTGACTATCAACATGAGAGGCCGTTCTTAACTGATTCAGTGGGTCACAATGTAGTATAAACTGATGCTGATAAGACTCAACAGGATATGAGAGCTGAAGTGTGTGGGTTATGCAACAATGGTGTTGAGGTTTTGTGTGCAGAGCGTGGACTGTGGTGGTCACCTGCACAACATCCCCGTGATGTATCTTCATCTCCACTGATGTTTGTTGAATCTTATGATGTGTGCAAATGAAAAAAGTAAAATGTATAGACACTGTTGTAACTTGCAAGGGAATTTTCCTTTCATTCCATTTCAGGGTTACAGCCTTACTCACTCAGTGAAACACACCCAAACGTGAAGTGTATTTTTTTTTCTTTCATGTCACGAAAGAATGACTCGGTTACCTGAAATGTTTTATATTGAATATCAAACTGTTTATCAGCATTCTTATTGTCCTTGACAGTACTTTTTAAAATTAAATTTCCCCCTATATCCCCCTCTGTTTTTTTTTTCTTCATCATCGATTACTTACCCATTTATCAACCTTTCCACACAGAATTGGAGGGTTGAGGTAGGTGAAGTGTTTTTTGTAAGGTCTGTGCTTAGTCAGTGTTTGAAAGATTTGTGAGTACTGGCTCTGCATGTTTATACCCCCCTTTTTTCTTGTCTCCCCCACTCTCTTTTCACACAACATCCTCCCTGATTTTGCTCAGTCACACCATATTTTCATATTTTCAGGCATGTCACCTGTTTAACAGCACACTTTTAGTTTAACTTTTAGTTTGGTTGCAGCCACAAAAATGATTAAAATGTATATATATATATTTATTTTTTCTGTTTATCAATCACACAATGCACATTTTAATCATTGTGCTGTTTTTATTTTTTTTTGTAATCCGTTGACCCACTATTAACCCACGTTGACACTTGGCACTAGGCATTCCAAGGCAAACTCAACCTTTACTGCTTTCGACTATGCATTCTGGACCTGTGTAGAACTGTTCCGGCTTAGAGAACTCTTAAGTGCTTAAACCTGAACATAAGCTTGGAAATAATTTTTCAGAGCAACTGGCTCTGATTTGAAATTGTTTTACATTTTGCGATTACCATTTGAATGTAATGGGTTTTAAGTGTCTCCTGGAGTTTGAATTCAGGTGTGGGGTTTTATTATCAACATAAATTTTGCCTCTCATGCTGATTCCATTAATCACAGTAAATTATTTTCTCAGCTTTAGCAGCTTCTTTTATTAATGTTGGATGGAAGATGCTAAAAGGGAAGGGCCTGGTCTCAATGCCATGTTGGACCGCAAAACTGCACAATACCAGATGTTTTTTTTTTTTTTAAACCAATGTTTTCTCATCCTACCTGTTTGTGACTTATCTTTTTTTTACTATGCCTTGTCTCCTGGCAGTCACAGCGTCATGTAACAGACCTGTATGAAGACCTTCGTGATGGACACAACCTGATCTCTTTGTTGGAGGTTCTCTCTGGGGAATCTCTGGTGAGTATTCCCTGGCTGACTTTAAGACCATGGAAGGGGCCCAACCCCTCCCTTTGTTTACTAAATCATCAGCCACTCTGTAGTTTCTAACCATGAATATAATCCTCCCTAATTGGAATGGACAGAATTGTAAGTCAGTCAGGAACCCCATCTGCGATGGAGAAATTTTCTGCAATAGCCAAGTTGCCAGCCAAAGGGTTTGACCTGAACTTGGCTTTGCAAATCAAATACCTTTTCGGACTCGATCTTAAGTCATTCTAATCATCCATCATTTGTACAATTTTTTTAACCATGCATCCTCTGCATTTCTACAACTATAACTCTCCAAGTTCTCAACTCTTGCATGTCAGATTCCTTTTTTAGACAGTGATAAGAGGCTGCATTCTGTACTCTGTGGCATAAACCTGTTTTAAAGCTTTGTGGCCGAAGGTCATTGCTCTTCCAGCTGGCTCCTGCTCTTCTTATCTTGTAAAACATCTCTGGCCTCAAATCAGTATCTGTTTGTGAACAGCCCTGCTCTCTGATCCATGATTCTCTTTCTTTGCTTCTCTACCTCCAATTCATCTCTCCTCTGCCTCTTTTTTGCATCCTTTTAACCTTCTGCTGTGCGTGTTGACCTTTGGTTCCACCTCCTCTCTTTGCATTGCTCCTGCTGGGGCTAGCCAAGGGAGAAAGACATGGTGCGGACCTTTCGGTTGGTGAGTGGGTTCATGAACTCCAGGCAGAGAATTGTAACTCGCACTTTTTTGTCTCACATTGTTCATGTGTGCATCCTCAGTGATTTGGCAATGCATGGTTACTTGACCCCCGGGATAGCTAAAGATTAATTTTGTTCTCTTTAATGTTGTTTTTGTTCATTAACAGCCCTGTGGTAAACATTTAACTGTTTGGCATAAACAAGAGTGATCAATAAGCCCTCCTGATGATTTGATTTCATGTATTTATTTATTTATTTATTTAGTTGAATTAAATTATTATATCTTTGGCTTTTTCTGTTTTATTTTGTTGTGGTTATTGATGTTGCTGCTGTTATTTTTAAAGTTTTTATATTATAAATCTATTTGGCTGAAGGGATACATTATGGGGTAAACTACTCTCAGGTGACTTCTTTAATAGAAAAACTGTTGCCAATTTTGCCAATTTATTAAAAACCAAAAAAAAGTTGGTCCAAGTGATAGTGTCTTTATCTCTAAATATTGCTGATACAATGAAAGCAAAAATATTTTCTAGAATTGAGAAAAATATGTTTTATTTTGTTATATTTACCTTTATTACTGAAGCTGGAAAAAAATCAATATTGATCACTCATCCCCGCATTTCTTTTGTCACTTGATTCTCCGTCATACTTGACCTGGTAGTCAAATGTTTCTCCTCTCCTCATCCTTCAGCCGAGAGAGAAAGGCCGGATGAGATTCCACAAGCTGCAGAATGTACAGATAGCGCTGGATTTCCTCAGACACCGGCAGGTACTGTACATAAAACCATACTACAAATCTTTAAGATATTGGAAAGCGGCACCTTCATGATGTAGCTGTGATCACCTGTTCCTAAATGTGTTGTGTCACAGATAATCATGAACTCATTGATAACATGTAACGATTGTCTTTGTTTCCAGGTCAAGCTGGTTAACATCAGAAACGATGACATCGCAGATGGCAACCCCAAGCTCACCCTAGGGTTAATATGGACCATAATCCTCCACTTCCAGGTCTCCTCCGCTGTCAGTGTTGTGTTCCATTTTATTGTCCCTCTGTACATCTGTCTCTGGAATCTGCACCTGTTGGCTGTTACTTCCCACCTTTTCTGGATCCAATCAGACTGGATATCACTCTTCAAAATTGCTTTTCAAAATACAATTTATTATCTAATCCTAGTCATACATTTAGTATACTTCAAAGTTGCTATTATAAAGGCATTAGATTTATATAATAATAAATGATAAAAAAAGAGGATTCCTTGAGACCTTGACTGAGCAAGTGAAAGCGGCATTAATCTGCAGAGTACCTCAATCTAGACATATTCTGCTCTGTCTAATAACACTAAAAGCAGATGTCTATTGTATTTTCTTTTGTTTTTTGTTTTTCAAAGGTGAAGCAGTCACTATTGAGAAGCTACTGGTGTTTTTATCACGTCCTTATGATTCAAAAGCCTATTTAAATTTACTCTAATCTAGAGCTGAGCTTTTCCCATTCCCTCAGGAAACTATTTTAGTTTAATAATCTCTGTATAGAATTAAGGACTAAAATGCTGTCAAGGGCGTGTGTAGATGAGTCACTGTCTCCCAGACTCCCTGAGGGGAGGGCAGTGGCCGATGAGACCAATTGTTGAAGTACTGCACTCACAACCGCACCCATTAAACTGAGGTATTATCCTTCTCATCTTGTATTTTTGAAGCTCGATGGCAGAAATCCCTTATCTTGAGAAGAATCTGATCTCTCTGTGACTGGGTTAAGTTGGGATGATTCTGCTTCAAGTTAGTTAAATTTGGTAAAAATGACAAATGATACATTATAGATTTCATATGATTGTCTTTGCTGTGATTATGGGAGAGGGCACACATCCACACCTGAGCTTCCTTACCCAAGTTCCCCAGCTAAATTACATTCACTGCAGTTTCTATCAAGGATAGTTCACACAGCATCCAGCAAGCCAGGTCATCTTGCAATAGTGCATCAATCAATTTACCTCTGATCATGAATCATCTAATGCAATCATCTCCCCTGACGTTGCAAAAGCTTTAATACTGTTTAAATCACCTTGATGATTAACCTTGGGTCTCACTTGATTCTGGTCAAACTTCATCCTTTGGTTTCCGTTGGTGACTAATTTACTTTCACCAGTATGTTTATGCAATCGTCCAACTCTCTGCCTGTTAAAATATTTTTTCATTGTACTATCGCAGATATCAGACATTCAGGTCAATGGCCAATCAGAAGATATGACAGCCAAGGAGAAACTGTTGCTCTGGTCCAAGAGGATGACTGATGGCTACCAAGGAATCCGCTGTGACAACTTCTCCACCAGCTGGAGAGATGGCAAACTCTTCAACGCTGTCATACATAAACACTAGTAAGTATTGTAAAGCTATAGTCAATAAAAAGAAATGGTGATGAAAGAACCCTTATGGTGACGGGAACATAACAAACTGCATTCTGTGAGGAGTAGATACAATCTATGCATGAAATCTTGATGTAGTAGCTCATCAACATCTTTATAGATACAAAACATGCAGATAAAGAGACTGTCACTGCCTTCTAACAACTCAATAGTCTTTAATAGTAACCTCGGTTGTTGTTTTTTTGTGAAATGTGTACTTCTCTTTACAATTATCCTTCATAACTTCACAGCTGTTTGATTGTATTCATTGATTTATTTTAATGGTCTCATGTTTTTAAGTATATTATATGCATATCTAATTATGTGAAGACTATTCAGTTGAGCATCATTACGCATTAGGTTACTTTGCTATTTAAGGAAGAATCCCTTTTGGATATACTGTTGAATTATGGAGCCCAAGAGTTTAAATCAAACTTTAATCCTTTTGAACAGTTCAGGGTTTTTAAATCTACGACTGGTACGCTCTGCCATGGAAAATATGGTGCTAAATCTGGCAATATAGATATCACTGACATGATGATTCTGCTATTAAATTTGCTGAGCTTACTTTGTAGATGGGGATCTATGATTACAAAATAATCCTCACAGCTGTTGTGCACTTCTGTCTCAGAATTAGTTCACGAAGTTGGTCTATATGTTATTATCCTGGGAACAGATTGTGCATATGTTTTTTTGGAAGTTACAGTCAGCGGTTACATTTTGCTGGATCTTTTTAGATCAGCAACAATGATTCAAGTAGAGTGCTCAGAGCTCTAACAGTAAGAACAGATGTGTTGGATGAGGGACAGTAATATTCTTTGGTATTGAATTTTGAACTGCAAAAGAGGTACCCACAGGGCCTGATTTTATTAATATTGACTTTATGCTTGCAAGGTGTTCACTCCTTTCATTTCTTTTTGGGAGTTACCCAGGAAGGATCAGAGGCTTTGTTTCAAAACACCAGGGGTGTGGTATTTTTGTGTTTTGTGTAAAACCTGCCAACTGTTTCTAGTGCAGGGTTTGTTAATCAAGCTTTGTCCACCCTGAACACTGGTGCGCCAGGGTTTTTGTTTTTTGGATTTTCATAACTTCATCTCAAATTTAGGGATCACAAAACTGGACAGAGGCTCCATGGAGACTTTTTTGTATCATTAGAGGGCTTTTTCATTACAGACTATGACAAACTATAATGTTTAATGTGAAACAATGCATGGCATGGACTCTATTTCATCAGAAGTTTCAATAACGTTGTACTAGCCATTCAAAACATACATAGTTTTTACTGCTAGGAAAGAAATGCCTGCAAAAAACAAAAACAATGCTCACTGTAAGTTCAAGTTGGAAAAAGACAACTCTTGGCTTTGTCGATGGAATCTGTGATCAATGCAAATAAACGGGGTGGCAGCAAAATTTGAGGATGTCCAATTAGATGGAGACTGCCGAGCTTCAGGTTTGGTTTCTCAGGGCTTCATAAAAAATAAGCGTGTATGGAGGTCTCAAAGCTATCATTAGGAAGTTGGACAAGGCTAGTGCTAAACATCCAGGTTCAAAACTTGCCAAGTGGAGCGTTTATGGACATAACGCAGGCTGTTCTTTTCCACACAGTAGAAATCTGTACTAATTTCTCCCCTCGTTGCTCTCTTCACTGTCAGTCCATAGAGATGAGCAATGCACTTCAACTTTTTAGATTTGATGGTTTTCAAATGGCTTTGGTATGTGTTTAAAAAAGACACAAACATTTTACATCAGTTGTGCACAATAGATGGAATTCTGTGATATTTTCACGTATCTTCTATATTCTGTTGGTCGGAACATTTTGTCTGAGAATTTATTTGTGGCTGGCTGTCAATTTCAAATCTCTCTTTTAGTTTTATCCAACCTAAAGACACTTTGAAAAAAAAAAAAATCAACACTTGAAAAGAAAAGTTCTTTTGTAGATTTATCAGAAAATTAGCAGGTTGGCACTGAAATCGCATCGAGTCATCGTCAGTCCTTGAGTTACAGTCTCCACTACCAATGATGTACATATGTCAGACCTTATTACTGGCAAGCGCTGCACAAGATATGTTAATTCCTTTTTTTTCTTTGCACAAGTTTTTGAGTCAAAAATGTATGGGACGTCATTCCACTGTATTGCGGCACTATTGTTGATCAAATGTCCTTGTCTGTACTCCTTAGTCCAAGACTTATTGACATGGGGAAAGTGTATCGCCAGACTAACCTGGAGAACCTTGAACACGCCTTCAATGTGGCTGAGAAAGACCTGGGAGTGACACGCCTACTGGACCCTGAGGGTAAGACTGCTACAAAGATGTTTTTATTTGATAGGGCATTGTCTAGTTATTCTACTTCTCTTACTATTGTATCTATTCTAAACAATGGAGTAAGTCACTAAATGGGTTTGTCTAAATATGGTAAGGGAATGTTCTGGTTCTGGTTTTCAAATAAAAAAAAAAAAAGAACTAATCTTTGTGTATATAACATTAAATATGATATGAATTCTTCTTTTCATTGTAGATGTTGATGTTCCTCACCCTGACGAGAAATCCATCATAACTTATGTGTCATCCTTGTATGATGTCATGCCTCGCATCGAAGTACATGAAGGCCTCAGAGCTAATGTGAGCAAAACACATATATCTGTTGAATATAAGTTGAAGCAAGAATGCTATAAATAATATCATATCCAGTGAGGTCTAATAGAATCACACTGAGTATTTGCTGAGATTTCATCAAAACCAATTAGACTTGTGACTCTGCTTCTATTAAAAAAAGCCTCACCGTTAAACAAGAGGTTCAATGAAAGTCTTGTGAAACCAAGTATGTCAGGAATTGGTAACCTGTGGTGATTAACCTTCCAATAGAGATCGGCACAAATATGCATTGTGTGTACGATCATACATCATCTTTGCACAAAAAAAGAAATATGCAGGTCATAAATGTACCCGTGTTTAAGGCAGTAAGGGCACATTTAATGTAATTAGTCTCAATGTGAAACATGTGAATTCTTAGAAAGGTGTACAGATCACAAGCTGGACATTTTTTAATTAGCTTTAAAAGCTTGGGCAAAAAGGTATTGGATCATAAGTAAAAGCATCAGTCTCTGCCAGACCCCCGATAGGTCCCCAAGGTTCCCGACTCTCACTTTTCTCATTTCCTCTGCCTTCCTTCATAAACCCAATCCCCTTCGTATCCATTCACACAAGACCTGGATTGTTTGCTCCAAATTGAGTTTACTGCGGTGTGTGTGAGAGATGAGGAATAGGAGCGCAGGGAAAAAAACATAGCCCCCTTGTCTGTTGTTGTTAAGCTTTCTCCTGTCGCTTTTGCTGTGTTGGCTATAGGACCTGGAGCTGCGCTGGCAGGAGTACTACGAGCTGGTTACTCTTCTGCTCCAGTGGATCCGCCACCATGTCATGATCTTCGAAGAGAGGAAGTTCCCCACTAGTTATGAAGAGATAGAGGTGAGAGGATTTACCAATGTCAGAATGCGGGGATTCGATGTTTTTCATTGTTTGAATTGAAAGAAGACCCATCTGATATTGCAATTATATAATCATACATTGGAAATGTGTGATGCATAGATTTAGGACTTGATATTTTAGGCAAGATTTGAAAAAAAGAAAGAGTTATAATGATAATGAAAAAGAAATAGAATTGCACCATGTCTGGTCTTGTGCGAGAGATTGTTTTCACCATAGCACTGTACAAAGGACTGAATGCAGATAGGCTATTTTAAGCTACTAGACAGCAAAACCATCTCATAATATTTCAGTTGAGAGCAACACTCCCGTGTGTTAATTAACTCTTTTTGAAGTGGGATTATAGACAGCTGCTTATCAAAAGTAGCAGTTTAGGCTGTGTTGAGCGGATTACGGATTGAATGACATCTTTCCCCTTGTGATACAGGCTGTAAAGTTGTGTTTCTCATTCAAGTTCTATCTAATTTACAACAGACATGTGAATGCAGGATCACAACAATGGATGATGGTGCCGAACTCCTAATGAAGCCATTACTATATTTTTAGGAACCTTAATACAGAATAGGATGAGGAGGATACAGAGAATAAGGTTAGATGGAGAAGGTTGATTGCCTGTGGCGACCCCTGAAGGGAAAAGCCAAAAGGAAAAGAAGACGAATACAGAATAGCACCTAAGTAATGCAGCATTTACATCAATTAAGGCTTATAGTTATTACAGATGGTGGTGGGCAATTTTATTTTAGACTTTTCAGAAAAAATAAAGCAGTTCAGAAAACAAATTGCAGTTGAAAGGTGCAGGAAAAAGAAATCATAATGTAATATTTCCTTTTTGTTTCTTTTTCTTTCAGCTTCTTTGGCGCCAGTTTTTGAAATTTAAGGAGACAGAGCTGCCTGTTAAAGAGTCTGACAAGAACCACTCCAAACGCATCTACCAGTCCTTTGAGGCAAGCTAAATTGATTTATTTATTTTATCTTAATTTTGACTCATCACATCATTTTTATTTCATATCATGCATCATGCAATGCATTGCCATTTCTCTACAGAGTGCTGTGCATGCTGGTCAGGTGAAAGTCCCTCCAGGCTACCATCCCATTGATGTTGAGAAAGAATGGGGCAGACTCCATGTGGCTATTCTGGAAAGAGAGCGACTGCTAAGAATAGAATTTGAAAGGTTAGCACACAGATAGATATATAACGACATCTGCATGTATTGTGTATCTAGTGTTATTATCCCCTGCCTTGATGAACAAACATCTCCAGTTGTAATTGGAGAAACTCTGTAGGTGCAGAACTACATTCAATTTATAATATGTAATATTTGCAATGATAATAGTAATATTCTAATCAGACCAATATGTCAAACAGATATGTAATAGTTTCAGCACATGTTTACATTTCTGCAAAAGCATTATGCAGAAGTCAACTTTATTTTTAGGTCAAATTACCAAGAATCAACAATGATTTTGACAAATCATGCTGTTTTTAAATGTTTTTTCCTAACTGGAGATATATGGAAATGTAATTAAGGTTATCATTATTTGTAGAAGCATTGCATCATGTTTTGAAAACAGGATGTTTTGTGTCATGAGGTTGTCTGGTCGTTATTCTGTCTTGGTTATGGTTCTGAGATGTGGAATGACTGGCTGAGCAGACTGAATGTCTTTGTCTTACTCGACCCTAAATAGCAGAGTATTCTGCTGAGACACCGTGAGTGTGCAAGTGAATCTCGTCACTGCACTCCCAAACTCTGTACAGTTTAGGTATGGCTTTTGTGACTGATCCATATAGGTTGGAGTATTTGCTGCAACACAAAAAGAGCAACAAACACAAGCTTCTGCTCTATTTGTGTAATATGTGTTAAAATAACAGATTCTTATTTTTTATAAGATTCCATGTTTTACTCAGAACGTGTGCTACCTTAAAGTAGAGTGCTGGAGAAGTAGGTATTTTTATTCCTTTAACTTTTTAACTCCAGTTCTAATAATCATCATTATTATTTTCTTTTCTTTGAATCTTCTTTAGACTTGAAAGAATCCAGAGAATTATTTCCAAAATCCAGATGGAGTCAGCGATGTATGATGATCAGCTCAACCACTTGGAGGCCCTGCTTCAGACAGTGAGTCTTCCAGGAGTATATTTACATTGTGTGTGTACGTGTGTGTTTGTGTGTAACTGAATGCACAGCTTTCTAAATATGTCTGTATAAGTGAAAATGGAAAATATTAACGAAGAGTCGAGTCAAATTTTATTCATATAGCGCCAAATCCCAACAGAATTGTCACGTGACATTTTCTAAAAAGTTCACCATACATGAATCATCCGTAACAGCATGCCTTCTATCTATTAGATAGAAGTATGTCTTAAATATAAATTGCATAGACAGTCTTGATAAGGAAACTACAAATAGCACTTTTTTTTCTCAAATGTGGAAGTCTTAAAAACTAACTAATATTGTTCCATCAGGACATTCGTCTGCTGAATGCAGGAAAACCAGCGCAGCATACAGCAGAGGTTGAGAGGGAGCTTGATAAGGCAGACAACATGGTTCGCCTGCTCTTCAATGATGTACAGGTACTCAAGGATGCACACCACCCTCAGGCTGATGCGATGTACCGCAGGTGAGTGCAATGTGAGTATAGCAAGGGTGTACTTAAAGGCCACGGAATGAGATTTATTATACCTACATTTTTATCCATAGGGTTTACGGCCTTCATGAACGGTTGGTGAACCTACGCAGTGATTACAACCTTCGACTGAAGTCTGCATCATCCACCATGCGGTCCTCAATTTCCCACACCACCCAGAAGACCATTTCAAAGCCAATGGATGATGTGACCTTGCGCTATATTCAAGACCTGCTGGCCTGGGTGCAGGAGAATCAGCAGCGTATTGATGATGCCGAGTGGGGATCTGATCTGCCCTCCGTTGAGTCCCAGCTAGGAAGCCACAGAGGCCTTCACCACACAGTAGAAGACTTCCGATCCAAGATTGAACGTGCAAAGGCTGATGAGGTAGAGACCTCATCTTGCTGAGAAACAATAAGTGTTTTTTGTAACTGTCTCTGGATAGAAATTGTTACATTGTTTTAAAAACTCTGTTTATACTGTTTTTAGAACCAGTTATCACCAAACAGCAAAACAATGTACAGAGAATACCTTGGCAAACTGGACCTTCAGTATGGGAAACTACTGGTAAATACAAAAACAATATTATGTTTGTGGATCATTATATCCATATCTATATCAATATTTTTTGTTGTCTCCCTCCTCCCTTCAGACCTCTTCCAAGTCCCGCTTAAGAAACCTGGATTCACTCCATGCATTCGTAAGCTCTGCCTCAAAGCAGCTTATGTGGCTAAATGACAAAGAGGAGGAGGAGGTCAACTTTGACTGGAGTGACAGGAACTCAAACATGACGGCCAAAAAAGACAACTACTCGGTCTGTCTCCTCATGAAATCTTTTAATTCTGAGCTGTAAATCCCTTTTTTCTTCTTTGGTCTCAAAAGCCTTTTTTGCACTATGATTGTAATTATGTTTTGGTTGTTTTTTTTGACTTTTGTTCCCGTTTAATAACATAGGGTCTAATGCGTGAGCTGGAGTTGAGAGAGAAGAAAGTCAATGATATCCAGGCCACAGGAGACAGACTAGTCAAGGATGGACATCCTGGCAAGAAGACAGTTGAGGTAAGATGACAAAAGAAGGAGAAAATAATGAGTCCCTATGTAAAACAAAAAAAAAAACATTGAGTTGGGGAATCAAAACTATCAAAAAGCTGAAAATCAGTTGACAGTCAAAAAAAAATCTTTTAAAGGGGTCAAATAATGGCAAATTAGTTTGTTTTTATTCATTTACTTTTGAGTGGTGTTTAGTTTTATTGTGTGTATCAACATTTATTTTGTGTATTCTTTCAATTCATATGGACATGAACATGATAGGTATTAAAGATCATGTTCATGTCCATATGAATTGTATCAACTTACATATTGTCTACTTGGTCTCTCCAAGGCTTTTACAGCTGCCCTGCAGACTCAATGGAGCTGGATCCTTCAGCTGTGCTGCTGTATCGAGGCTCATCTCAAAGAAAACACAGCCTACTACCAAGTAAGGAACACAGATACGGTGGATCACAATCTAAGAAATCCGATTGCTCCCAAAATCACAGATGATCACAGAAATGTTATTTCAATTTCCCGTATTGTGATTTGCTTGAAGTTCTTTAGTGATGCAAAAGAGGCTCAAGAGAAGATGAAAAAAATGCAAGAGAACATGAAAAAGAAATACAGCTGTGATCGCTCAACCACGGCCACACGCTTGGAGGATCTGCTGCAGGATGCTGCGGTGAGTCTTTTATGGAGTACAGTAGAATCTCCAAGTGCATGCCCACGTTGCCTAAATGGAATATTATTGAATGGTTCTCCACTTCTGTATTTGCCATCAAACAGGAGGAAAGAGAACAGTTAAATGAATATAAGACTTTAACGACTGGCCTGAACAAGAGGGCTCGATCCATCATCCAGTTGAAACCACGCAACCCCACCACTTCAATCAAAGGCAAACTCCCTATTCAGGCTGTCTGTGACTTCAAGCAGCAAGAGGTTAGAACACCTTAAGTAGGCTCAAGTAATGCATGCATTTATTGTTGAGATCGTTCATCGATTGTTGAAGAGCCATTTTGTGTCTATTCCAATACCGTCAAACCTGGATGGTTTCAGATCACTGTCCATAAAGGAGATGAGTGTGCGCTCCTCAACAACTCTCAACCTTTCAAGTGGAAAGTCTTAAATCACTCTGGACATGAGGCTTTGGTACCCTCTGTCTGCTTTATTGTACCTCCAGTCAATAAGGAGGCCATGGACAGTGTTTCCAGGTAAAAACACCAGACGGCAAAAAAAGTATTTATGTATTCGTAGCATATGTCATCGGTTATAAGCATGGTTTTATTCCTTCTTCTTTTTAATGGTAAAGTAAAAAAGGTTTTCAGGTATCCTCAGTGCTTCGGAGCAATGACATTTGTTAGGCAGAATGGCTAATAGATATGTATAGAAACCCTAGGATTTTTGGCTCCTTTTTTTTGAGCGTTGAATCAATCTACCTCCCTTTTCTCCTGTAGTCTGGATACAACTCATCAGCAAATGGTTTCAATGTGGCAGATGCTGCATATAGAAATGAAGAGTCTGCTTTCATGGCAGTACCTGATGAGAGACTTCACTCATATTCGCTCATGGAACATCACCTTGGTAAAGTCATGACATGACCCCAGAACAAACATCTCTGTTAGCAAATTATATCAGTCACTTAATGTCATCAAGTGCGAGTTTACCATATGAAGCAATATCTTGCCTCTCAATACCTCCCTCATTTTTCTTTCTCAGTTAAAGACCATGAAACCTGAGGAGTATAGGCTCATGATGAGGAACCTGGAGCTCCACTACCAGGACTTCATGCGTGACAGCCAGGACTCACAGCTCTTTGGTCCAGATGACCGCATGCAGATTGAGGAAGACTTCAATAAGTCAACACATCATTTTGACAATCTGCTCCGCTCTATGGAGAAAGGTAAAATCTTAAAAAGGAAAAGTTAACTAAGTTTTTTGAAACTTTGATTTGTTTGGGGGGGGGATGAATAAAGGGTACATAGAATAGACACGCCAAAACTTTATATTTTAACTTTACCTTTCAGGGGTAGTAGGTGTTAAACTCCGAGGTGAGTGATATAAAGTCAGTTGCAGCTAAACAAGCTTGAGTGTGTACAACCATTTAAGTTTAGAAAACTGTTTGGATTTGATTGACTGCATGTAGTTTTCGTGACCGTGCTGCTTCAAATTGTCATATGATTTTCTACCAAATAAATCCCATTTTCTATTTCAGCCATAGCATGGTATGCTTTTTTGACCAGTGATAAAGTCGATGCTTACGAAGAATATGCTGGCTTTTTATACTTTTGAATGAATACAAGCTAGAAGCTGTTGCATAACACTATGCGCAATATCATAAAAGCTAGAGCTAGTATTTTGCTGAGTTACTTGAAGAAGTGTCCTTGTTTACAGTCCTTATCACCAAATCTGTTGTATGATAATGCAAATCTTGTCATGTGCACGATTATCTCATCTGGGGTATTTTCTACCTAAGTTTTCAGCCCCCTATATCAGTTTCCTATATTTCCTATATAATCCTTCCATCCTCTTTTCTTATTTGAATACATATTCTGCCCCATAGGTCAACAAGATGAGTCTCTGTGTAAGTCCTACATCTCTGAGCTGAAGGACCTACGTCTGCGGATCGAGGAATGTGATGCTGGTACTGTGGCACGCATTCGCAGACCAGTGGGAAAGGAACCTCTGAAAGATTGTCTTAAGAAGACTACAGAGCAGGAGGTACAGATGTTGAAATTCATTTTCATGTATCCAACATATGTGAATGCAATGTTTCCAATATTCTTTTACAAACTGGGGAAAAAAAGGTACAGCTACCTTTTTAGGCTTCTGTAAAGGTTTTGGTTTCATAAGTGTTTCTCTAGCTTGGCAGTGTTGTCCGCATTCTTTGTGATCATTTTCCTGTGGATTTTCTTTTGCAGATGAATTGAAAATACTTAGTAGTATCTTCTTTTCATTAGAAAGGGTGACCTTAAATGTCACAAGGTTTGCATTCAGACAAAACAGTCATGGACACTCCATTGCACCCAGTTCTCATGTATTTCCTTGTGGTTAGTGAATCCAAAGGACAATGGCTACACAGCTATCCAGTGCTTGCTAACTGCACCAAAGTTCTACTGGACATTTAAACGAAGATCTTTTCTAAGCTACTCTCATTTGCATGTTATGATGATGGAGATCATGATGATGTTGATTATTATCATACTATCAAGATCATAAGACTGATTCCTGTTGTGTCTTTTTTTTATTTGAATAGAAAGTGCAGGTGGAGCTTGAGGGCCTCAAGAAAGACCTTGATAAGGTATCAGTTAAGGCACAAAGCATCCTGAATTCACCGCAGCAGTCTGTATCTGCTCCAGTCCTGCGCTCTGAGCTCGACCTTACTGTGCAGAAGATGGACCATGCCCATATACTATCCTCTGTCTATCTTGAGAAGTGAGTCCCCATTCAGTCATGCTACTCTAAACGTTAAGGAATAAGCAGGGTTGGACATGAAAAAGTTTTTTACTCCTTGCTGAGGCGTTGTTCCTTTTTTTCAGGCTGAAGACAATTGAAATGGTCATCCGGAACACACAGGGTGCAGAGGGTGTGCTCAAACAGTATGAGGACTGCCTGCGTGAGGTCCATACAGTGCCTAGTGACGTCAAAGGAGTTGAGGCTTACCGTGCTAAACTTAAGGTAAATAATGTGTATGTTTTTTTTTGTCTGCAGGTCCTACATTAGTAGATTTTCAGAGGGCATCTCTTGAGAGCTACTAAAATACCACTAATATGGCAAAAAATATAACAGAGCTATTTCCTAATAACTAATTTGAAGCACAGTTAAACATTCACTTCAGGTTTGTTTTGATATTTATACTGATTGTTTATTCACCCTCTTGTTTACAGAAAATGCGATCTGAAGCTGAAGGTGAGCAGCCAGTGTTTGATTCACTTGAAGAGGAGCTGAAGAAAGCCACTGCTGTGAGCAACAAGATGCTCCCTGTACACAATGAGCGGGATGTTGAGCTGGACCACTACCGCCATCAACTGTCCAGTCTGCAGGACCGCTGGAGGGGTGTTTTTTCACAGATTGACCTTCGGCAGAGAGAACTGGAGCAGCTTGGTCGCCAGCTGGGCTACTATCGTGAAAGTTATGATTGGCTCATCAAATGGATTGGCGATGCAAAACAAAGGCAAGAGAAGATCCAGGCTGTGCCCATTACAGATGTCAAAACTTTGAAAGTGCAACTGGCCCTAGAGAAGGTTCGTTCTGCCATATACCTGTTTATTGAATATCACAGTATTCTGAGAATTTTGGGGGGGAAAACTTAAGTATGAAGGTCTGTTTTCAAAGGGAAAATTACATATTAGATTACATTTCCGTATTCTCCACAGGGGACATTTAGGTTGATGAAAAGGATAATATAATAATTTCCTACTTCAAAAACTTTCAAACTATCTCATGTTTACCTGAAAGTTAAAAAAAAGACTATAATGTCTACCCGCACTTTTGATACAAACAATATCATTAGAAATGTGTTTATGAATAAATTATGAAAATCCCATAACTCATTGTATTCCTCATTCCCCAAAACAGAAGTTACTGGAGGAGATTGAGAAGAACAAAGATAAAGTTGATGAATGTCAGAAATATGCCAAAGCATATATTGACACAATCAAAGTAAGTGATACACAACATTAATCTACATAACACATTGAACATGATTCAATTGTGAAGAACGTGACCTTTACATAACATTGTCACAAAGGACTATGAACTCCAGCTGGTGGCCTACAAAGCTCAGGTGGAGCCTGTTGCTTCTCCCTTGAAGAAAACCAAACTTGATTCTGAATCTGACAGCATTATTCAAGAGGTGTGTTCCTTCAAATCAATGATGGAAACTGTTTGTTAAATAATACCTAAATGTTTTTAAAGTCCAGCTTATTTAGGAATGAGTACTACTTCAGAAAAATATTTGAAATGGAAAGGATGCGTATCTAACATGTGATGTTATTATTTTCCATATCAGTATGTAACACTGAGGACCAGGTACAGTGAGTTGATGACTCTGACTAGTCAGTACATCAAGTTCCTCACTGACACACAGCATCGCTTGGAGGACGAGGAGGTGCGTGACTATATGCTGAGGATCCCAAGCAAATTCATTTCTTACATTATCCTAACCAACCTAATAATAAAACTACCAAAACCAACAATCTAAAAATGCATGTATGCACGCACAGACGCACACACACACACACACACACACACACACACACACACACACACACACACACACACACACACACACACACACAGGGAGAGACTGATAAAAATAAAGATATATTATGTTTCAATGCATAAAATGTTTGCATGAAACACTGGTATGCTTACCTGGTAGAGCAGCACAGGTTGAAAATCAAATTTGACTGAGCACTTAGAATCATGACTCCCCTCGTGTCTCATGTATATCTCACGCTATCTTTAATGGGACTATGTTTTTAAGGAATTTATACTACTTGCTCCTTCTTTGTTCATTGACATTGGGGTTGGGGTCTTTCTTTCACTGATTTCCTTTTCCTTTCTTTTCAAATCTCTGCATTTTTTCCCGAAGTTAGGATTAAAGCAAAGATAATCATTCGATCCTGTTTTCACAATCTGTATTTCCCAAATCAACACAAATTGGAGTTTCAACATTCCTTTCTAACCTGGATGTTCTGTTTGTTTCTTTGCTTTTCTTAACTGCCTGCCAGTGCTTTGCCATGATGATTGCTTGAACTTGTTAAAGCATTAAAGAGGTAAATTATTCACAGTATGTCAGAACCTACTGATGTTAATCGCTATTCATCTTTGCCATGTTTAAATCTGTGCTCAGAACACACTTTGGCTTTTCCTGTCATGCTTATTTTCTTTATTTCTTCAATCGGGCTGTGTATAAGATCACCAAAAATTAACTTTTCTGCAGTTCTTGAATATAGCGTTTACTGAAATATCCCTTGATAAAAGATATAGAATATTTATTCTACTTCATTGGTTAAATTATATCTGCTTGATAAAGATACCGCTTACTTGATATAACCATATAGTTTTAAAAGATATTGCATATTGGACCAGTACTGCCTCTAAGTATAAGTGGGATAAATCATATCCCTAGATATAAGGTATAAACTACAGGTGTCTGTCATTTGGAACAGGGAAACGTACAGATCTAAAGCATTGATCAGTAACAGTACAAGGACTATAAACCAATTGCTTAGAAACTATTTTCTCGACTTTTAACATCATATGAAGCATTTTTCCTTGACTTGACCTTTACTTTACTTTCACTTCTGTGGCAGTAGTCCTTTGAAGAACCCCCATTGCACAGGTTGCATTGAAGCATATTAAAAAATATGAATCAATTCATATGATGATAGATTCTTTGGGGGGCAGAAGTAATATTCTCGGAGCTTAATGTTTCACCAATTATTTCGAAACATCAAGGCAACTGATTATGATATCCTAGGTTTTAGTTTTTAGTTTTAGCTGCAGTATGAAATGTATGATATTTTTATAGTTTCTGCATGCCATTTGATTTTATTATTTTGAAGTGAACACATCATTTCATACATCAACTGATAATCCATCATTCATTATTTATATTGATTGCTTTGTCATGAATAATTTCCATTGCATTGTGAAATTAACATCACTTGAATGTGAACCTAATTTGCATCACCGAGCTTTGACTTGATCTTTTAGCTAACATTAACCTTTGGTGGGTAATTCAATACATTATTTTGCTCTTATGACAGTGTGATTAGACTGTGATTACTATAGTAATTACAATTTAAGTCCACATTGTTTAGAGCTGGCTAATGTAACGTGTTACCTTTAACTTGTCATGCTTATTTATAATCCTTTCTTTACATTTGCTTCCACTAATGCAGAAAGCTGCAGAGAAACTCAAAGCTGAAGAGCAGAAAAAAATGGCCGAGATGCAGGCTGAGTTAGAAAAACAGAAGCAGTTAGCTGAAGCTCATGCAAAGGCTATTGCCAAAGCAGAAAAAGAAGCCCATGAGCTGAAGCTCAGAATGCAGGAAGAAGTAAGCAGGAGAGAGACCGCTGCTGTAGATGCAGAAAAGCAAAAACAAAACATTCAGCTGGAACTACATGAGCTGAAAACCCTTTCAGAGAAGCAGATCAAGGACAAAAGTCAACTGGTTGATGAAGCTCTTCAAAGCCGGTCAAAGATAGAGGAGGAAATCCACCTAATCAGGATTCAACTTGAGACAACCGTAAAACAAAAGTCCACCGCAGAAACTGAACTTCAGCAACTTCGTGACAGGGCAGCTGAAGCTGAGAGACTCAGGAAGGCAGCCCAAGATGAAGCTGAGAAGCTCCGCAAACAAGTTAATGAAGAGACTCAGAAGAAGCGCATGGCAGAAGAGGAAGTCAAGCTCAGATCTGTAGCAGAGAAGGAAGCAGCAAGGCAGAAACAAAAGGCACTGGAGGACCTTGAAACACTCAAGATGCAGGCTGAGGAGGCTGACAGGCAAGTGAAACAAGCAGAGATTGAAAAGGAAAGACAAATCCAGGTGGCTCAACAGGCCGCACAGAAGAGTGCCGCTGCTGAGCTCCAGAGCAAGCATATATCCTTTGTCGAAAAGACTTCCAAGTTAGAAGAATCCCTCAAACAAGAACATGGCACAGTCCTTCAGTTGCAACAAGAAGCTGAACGCCTCAAGAAACAACAGGAGGAGGCAGAAAAAGCCCGGGAAGAGTCAGAGAAAGAGCTTGAAAAATGGAGGCAAAAAGCAAATGAGGCCCTCCGTCTAAGACTGCAGGCTGAGGAAGAAGCACACAAAAAGACCCTTGCTCAAGAAGACGCTGAGAAACAAAAGGAGGTGGCAGAGAGGGAGGCTAAAAAGAGAGCAAAAGCTGAGGATTCAGCCTTGAAGCAAAAAGATATGGCAGAGAAAGAACTTGAGAGGCAGAGAAAGGTAGCCGAAAGCACAGCTCAGCAGAAACTCACTGCAGAACAGGAATTGATTCGTCTCCGAGCTGAGTTTGATAATGCTGAACAACAGAGATCCCTTCTTGAAAATGAACTTTACCGCCTGAAGAATGACGTCATTGCAGCCGAACAGCAGAGGAAACAGCTAGAGGATGAACTTGCCAAAGTCAGGAGTGAAATGGATGTTCTCATTCAGCTCAAGTCCAAGGCTGAAAAGGAGACCATGTCGAACACAGAGAAGAGCAAACAGCTTCTCGAGGCCGAAGCCTCGAAGATGAGGGATCTGGCTGAGGAAGCAGGCAAGCTTAGAGCAATTGCAGAGGAGGCCAAGCATCAAAGAGAAGTTGCTGAGGAAGAAGCCGCTCGTCAGCGAGCTGAAGCTGAGAGGATTCTCAAAGAGAAACTGGCAGCTATCAGTGATGCAACTCGCCTAAAAACTGAGGCTGAAATTGCTCTGAAAGAGAAAGAAGCTGAGAATGAGAGACTCCGTCGACAAGCTGAGGACGAAGCTTACCAGAGGAAAGCTCTTGAAGACCAGGCCTACCAACACAAGCAAGAGATTGAGGAGAAGATAGTTCTACTGAAAAAATCATCTGAAGCTGAAATGGAAAGACAGAAGGCTATAGTCGATGACACACTCAAACAAAGGCGAGCAGTTGAAGAAGAAATCAGAATTCTTAAGCTCAATTTTGAAAAAGCTTCATCTGGAAAGCTAGATTTAGAGCTTGAACTTAACAAGCTGAAAAATATTGCAGATGAAACACAACAAAGCAAGCTTAGAGCAGAGGAAGAGGCAGAAAAACTTAGAAAGCTGGCCCTGGAGGAGGAAAAGCGGAGAAAGGAAGCAGAGGAGAAGGTTAAGAAGATTGCCGCTGCAGAAGAAGAGGCAGCTAGACAACGCAAGACAGCTCAGGACGAGCTTGAGCGCCTGAAAAAGAAAGCAGAAGAGGCCAGAAAACAGAAAGAAGAAGCTGACAAAGAAGCGGAAAAACAAATTGTTGCAGCCCAAGAGGCAGCTTTGAAATGCAATGCTGCTGAGCAGCAAGCTCAAAGTGTCCTTGCTCAACAGAAGGAAGACAACATCGTACAGAAGAAGCTTAAAGAGCAGTATGAAAAAGCCAAGAGACTTGCCACAGAGGCACAGGCTGCCAAAGAGAAAGCCGAAAAGGAGGCAGCGCTTCTTCGCCAACAAGCAGAGGAAGCAGAGCGACAAAAAGTAACTGCAGAGTTAGAAGCTACAAATCAAGCCCAGGCCCATGAGGATGCTGAAAGGTTGAGGAAGGAGGCTGAATTTGAAGCGGCGAAACGTGCACAAGCTGAATCTGCAGCACTCAAACAGAAACAGCAAGCTGATGCAGAAATGGCCAAGCACAAAAAATTGGCAGAGCAGACATTGAAACAGAAGTTTCAAGTGGAACAAGAGCTCACAAAGGTTAAACTTAAGCTTGATGACACTGATAAACAGAAAAGTGTCCTTGATGAAGAGCTGCAGCGCTTGAAAGATGAAGTCGATGATGCTGTCAAAAAAAGGGGGCAGGTGGAAGAGGAACTTTTCAAAGTAAAAGTGCAGATGGAGGAGCTGCTCAAACTGAAAATCAAGATCGAGGAGGAAAACCAGCGCCTCATCAAGAAAGACAAAGACAATACCCAAAAATTCCTTGCAGAAGAAGCTGAAAATATGAAAAAGCTTGCAGAGGATGCAGCTAGACTTAGTGTAGAAGCCCAAGAGGCTGCTCGTTTGAGACAGATTGCAGAGGAGGACCTCAATCAACAACGTGCTCTAGCAGATAAAATGCTCAAAGAGAAAATGCAGGCCATTCAAGAGGCATCCATGTTTAGAGCTGAGGCAGAGCTGCTTCAGAAGCAGAAAGAAATGGCTCAAGAGCAGGCACAAAAGCTGCTTGAAGACAAACAGCTGATGCAACAACGTCTGGAGGTGGAAACTGAGGAATACCAGAAGACACTTGAGGAAGAAAGGAAAAGGCAGTTGGAAATTAAGGCTGAAGCCGAAAAACTCAAACTTCAAGTTTCTCAGCTCAGTGAGGCCCAGGCCAAAGCTGAAGAAGAGGCTAAAAAATTCAAGAGACAAGCTGATGCAATTGCTTCCCGTCTCCATGAAACAGAAATTTCCAACAAAGAAAAAGTCACTGTTGTGGAAAAATTGGAGGTTGAAAGACTAAATACCAGCAAAGAGGCTGGTGATTTACGCAAAGCTATTGCAGACCTCGAGAACGAGAGGGCTAGACTGAAAAAGGAGGCTGAGGAACTTCAAAATAAGTCTAAAGAGGTATTGTGTCAAAAATGGCATAACGAAGCAGCTTATGTCATTGTTAACTTTCTAAAAACTAACCAATTGTTTTTCCTCTGTCCTCTCCCTTGATAATACTAATCCTGAAACCAGTCTTTGATTTAAACTGTTAGTTTTATTTTACATTTTCCTTGTTTTTTTTTTTTACAGTGCACTGTGCTCATGCAAGCCACACCTTGAATGCTCCTCCTTTGATTGAATGTTTCAATGACATGCTTCATCTTTTTTTTTTCGTTTCTTTCACATTCAGACACACCATTCAGCTCAAAATAATTGAAAACTCTATTAATCCGAACAGAAAATTCAAATATGTATTGCATCAGTGGCTGATGGTTCAGTTTGGATCAGCAATTAGTTGGAGTGAATAATGTTACATATATCCAAGCATTTAAACCATAGATGGATCAATGCCAATGGTCCATGGGGTTTGAAGAAATGAAGGTTTTATCTCTTATATGCCTTGATGGCCTTGGGGGTGCTAATTTCCAACAAACAAAACTTAACCAGGCCAGGTAAATACACATTTAAAAAGGCACCATCAACTTTTTTTTTAATGTTCTTGCAATCATGATACATCAGTAACATGCCTTTAATTTAAATGTGTATTCACTGACTTGATATTCTCACAGTTATTTTGATTAGTGTTATTAATTTAAAAAAAATCTAAACCCAGGGCCATTATAAAAGGATAGTATAAAAAACAACTTTTTTTGGCAACTAATTAATCGAGTTTAGAAAAGCATGCCAAAAGACATGTACATGACATAATGAGAGGTTGCAAAAATATTTCCATTGTACTCATAAATCGAAGAAAATTGAATCTATGAGATATTTTTTTATATAAGTTTATTAATTTGTACAGATAGACTTTTATAATTATTAATATTAAAGAACCTATCTACTGAGTTATTGATTTTTTTTTTCAATGTAATTGCACAAGAGTTATTGAACATAGTTTAATTACATAACTTATTAAGTAATAAAAGTCAACTCTTTACCGTGTTGCCAGATCATGTCCATATCAGTTTTATATTTTTATGATTTTAACATTTAAAAGTTTTATAAATATAGTCAAGATGTTTCAAATATGTCAGAAAATTACAAATGATTATTGATGATTTTGGTTACAGACAGAGAGCTAGTCTTAAGTTACAGACAAGGAAGGTCATACCTAGCCGTGCAGACAGTTCTCTCTACGTATTAAATAAAGCAAGACCAACTCATTGTAAGGCTTCTCAGAATCAGCTAAATGTTATAGAACTAATGCCTTTTTTAAATAGTTGAAATTTTTAATTCAAAGAGTTGTTTTCTAGTCTTAATTTCGCAGGTGGAATTACAATGTACAAAATACAAATAATATTACCAGAGGGTTTTATTTGAATATGCAAGTCTGCTCTAAAAGATCTTGGTTATTCTAAAAGCTAAGATATAACCCCCCCCCCCCAAAAAAAAAAAAAAAAAATCTTAAATACCACATGCATAAGCAGGGTGCATTGTATTAATTTTCTCAGCATTTTTAGTGAGGAAAAAAATGTGTTATACTGTCAAACATATTGTAACTTCCCATTTTCATGTTTTTCTGTTAGATGGCTGATGCACAGCAGAAACAAATTGAGCACGAGAAAGAAGTGCTGCAACAAACATTCCTTTCAGAAAAAGAGATGCTTTTGAAGAAGGAGAAACTGATTGAAGAAGAGAAGAAGAGATTGGAGAGCCAGTTTGAAGAGGAAGTCAAAAGGGCCAAAGCTCTTAAAGATGAACAGGAACGCCAGAGGCAGCTAATGGAAGACGAGAAGAGGAAACTCCAGGCCAACATGGATGCTGCTCTTAATAAACAGAAAGAGGCTGAGAAAGAAATGCTGAATAAGCAAAAAGAAATGCAAGAGTTGGAAAAGCAGAGGTTAGAGCAGGAAAGAATTCTTGCGGAAGAAAACCAGAAGTTGCGTGACAAACTGCAACAGCTAGAGACAGAGAAAGACCTCATCCAAGTGACAGTAGCTGAGACAACAAAGGCCGTTCTCAATGGCCAAAATGCCAGTGACGTTGTGGACAGTGTAGAAAAGAAACCAGATCCATTGGCTTTTGATGGTATTCGCGAAAAAGTACCTGCAACCAGACTTCACGACCTTGGTCTTTTACCAAAGAAAGAATTTGATAAGCTGAAGGATGGAAAAATTACTGTGCAAGAGCTCAGTGAGGCTGAAAATCTGAAAAGAATTCTCAAGGGAAAGAACTCAATTGCTGGTGTTTTGACACCATCCCACCAAAAAATGTCAATCTATCAAGCGTCTAAAGAGAAAAAGATTACACCGGGTACAGCTTTAGTCCTTCTCGAGGCTCAGGCCGCCACAGGTTACATTCTAGATCCCATTAAGAACGAGAAACTCTCTATTAATGATGCCGTCAAGCAAGGGGTCATAGGCCCTGAACTGCACAACAAAATGCTTTCAGCTGAGAGGGCTGTTATTGGCTACAAAGATCCATACAGTGGTGGAAAAATCTCTGTCTTTGAAGCAATGAAAAAGGGTCTGATTGAGCATGATCACGCAATCAGAGTTCTTGAGGCTCAGCTCGCAACAGGAGGCATTGTTGACCCTATCAATAGTCACCGTGTACCTAAGGAAGTAGCCTATAAACAGGGACAATATGATGCAGAGATGAACAACATTATGGACAAACCTTCAGATGACACAAAGGGTTACTTTGATCCTAGCACTCAGACCCCTCTAACATATTCTGAATTAATGGAGAGGTGCAACACTGACCCTGATACTGGCCTGTTACTTTTGCCAATCACAGATAAGGCTGCTCAGTGCTCAAGTATATACACAGAGGAAGAGACCAAGGATGTTTTCAGCAAAACAACTGTGTCTCTTCCCTTTGGAAGATTCAAGGGAAAAACTGTCACCATTTGGGAAATAATCAATTCTGAATACTTCACAGAGGATCAGAAGAAGGACCTCCTCCGTCAGTACAAGACAGGCAAAATTACTATTGAAAAAATCATTAAGATAGTGATTACTGTTGCAGAGGAAAAAGAGAAGAAGAATGAGATTTCTTTTGATGGTCTGAGAGCCCCTGTCCCTGCTACTGAGCTCCTGGAATCTAAAATCATTGACAAAGACCTGTACAACAAGTTGCACAAGGGCAATAAGACAGTGAAAGAGGTTTCTGAAATGGAGCCGGTCCGTAAAGCATTAAAGGGTACAAATTGCATTGCAGGTGTAGTTATAAATTCAAGCAATGAAACAATGTCTTTTTATGATGCCATGAAAAAGGACATCATGAGGGCTGGCTCTGCTCTGAATATGCTTGAAGCACAAGCAGGAACTGGCTATGTGGTTGATCCAATCAATAATCGCAAGTACACAGTTGATGAAGCTGTCAAAGCAGGTGTAGTTGGTCCTGAACTGCATGAAAAGCTTCTTTCTGCGGAGAGAGCTGTGGCAGGTTACAAAGATCCATACACTGGAAAGACTGTGTCCCTGTTCCAGGCAATGAAAAAAGATCTCATACCTAAAGAGCAAGGAGTCCGACTGCTTGATGCCCAAATGACTACTGGTGGCATTATTGATCCAGTAAAAAGCCATCGCATTCCTCATGATATCGCCTGCAAGAGGAATTATTTTGATGATGAAATGAAACAGGCCCTAAACAACCCCACTAATGAAACGAAATGTTTCTTTGATCCTAATACAAAAGAAAATGTCACATACTCACAGCTCTTAAAGAGATGTGTCACAGACAAGAAAACTGGTCTTCAGCTTTTGCCTCTTTCTGATGAAGCAATCAGTGCTCAGGAGGAGCCAACATACTCTGAAACCCAGACAAAAGAAGCTATGAGTCAGGCAACTGTGGAGCTTGACTCTGGTCCATTTAAAGGCAGGAAGATAAGCATTTGGGAAATGATCAACTCTGAATATATCACAGAGGAAGAAAGACTCGACCTTCTCAGACTGTTTAGATCTGGAAAGATTACAATTGAAAAGATAATCAAGATTGTTGTCACAATTATTGATGAGAAAGAGGCCAAGAAACAAGAGCAGTCAAACTTCAAAGGACTCCGATCACCTGTTCCTGCTAGTTCCCTGTATGATTCCAAAATCATTGACAAACAGACCTTTGACCTCCTCCAGCAAGCCAAAACAACACCTAAACAAGTTTCAGACAATCCAGATGTCAAGAAATATCTCCAGGGCTCTAATAGTATTGCTGGCATTTTCCTGGAGCCAACACAAGAGAAACTGAGCATTTATCAGGCAATGAAGAAAAAGGTCCTGAGGCACAACACAGGTCTATCACTTCTTGAAGCTCAAGTTGCCTCTGGTTTCATCGTGGATCCAGTGAAGAACCAGTGCCTGTCAGTGGATGAGGCAGTGAAATCAGGCATTGTTGGCCCTGAGCTGCATGAAAAGCTCCTCTCTGCAGAAAAAGCTGTCACTGGCTATAAAGATCCTTTCACAGGAAACAAAATTTCCCTCTTTGAAGCGATGCACAAAGATCTCATTCTGAAGGAGCATGCAATGCCACTTTTAGAATCACAGATGGTTACAGGGGGAATTATTGACCCTGTAAACAGCCATCGTGTCCCAACTGAAGTTGCATACCAGAAGAAGATTTTCAGTAGGGAAATGGCTGACACCTTGTCCGAATCATCTGATTATAACAAGGTCCTTTCAGATCCAGAAACCGAGGAGAATGTAACATACAAACAGCTTAAAGACAAGTGTAAGAGAGATCCAGAGACAGGGCTCTACATGCTTCCTCTCTCCAAACCTCAGTCCCCAACTGTTGTTGAGAAAACATACCTCTACACAGAGGAACAAACACAGAGTGACCTGACCAACACTCAGATTGACATTCCGATTGAGGGCCTTGGTGATAAACCGATGAACCTCTGGGATGTGATGAATTCAAATTTGATTCCAGAACAGGAGAGACAGAAGCTAATGGATGAATATCGCTCAGGAAATATAACTAAAGAGCGAATGATTATAATAATCATTGAAATCATGGAGCAGAGAGAGGTATTCAGAAATGACCCGCTGTCATGTCAGACAATAAGGAGAAGGATAACTATTGAAGAGCTTTACAATGCACGCATCATTGACTTGGAAACTTACAACCTCCTTAAACAAGGAAAAAGAGATATCCGTGACATAATGGAGTTGACAAGTGTGAAACAGTATCTATATGGTACTGGGTGTGTTGCTGGTGTCACCACGGACTCGAGTGCCAAGATAAGCATATACCAAGCAATGAAAAGAGGCTTCCTTAAACCTGAAATAGCCCTCACCCTCCTAGAAGCACAGGCAGCTACAGGATTCATTGTTGACCCAGTAAGGAATGAAACACTCACTGTTGATGAAGCTGTTCGTAAGGGTGTTGTTGGCCCTGAGATACATGATAAACTACTTTCAGCCGAGAGAGCAGTCACGGGATATAAAGATCCATACAGTGGGAAAAGCATCTCTCTTTTCCAGGCCATGAAAAAGGATCTTGTGCCAGAGGATTATGCTCTAAAAATGTTGGAAGCTCAAACTGCCACTGGGGGTATTATTGATCCTGAATTCCAATTCCACCTTCCAGCAGATATTGCCCTGCAAAGAGGTTATATCAACAAGGAAATCAATGAGAAGTTGTCAGATGATGTAACAGGGTTCACAGATCCTGTCACTGATGATAAGGTGTCATACGCACAGCTGCTCAAGAGGTGCAAACTAGATGGTGGGTTGCGCCTGCTGTCCCTGGGAGACAAGAGGCTGATGTTCAAGGGTCTGAGGAAAAAGATCTCTATGGAGGAGTTGATCAGCTCAAAAATTATTGACCAGCAGACTGTCACTCAACTAAATGAGGGTCTTATTTCTGTAGAGGAGGTTAGCAGTAGATTATCAAGATACCTGGAGGGTACGAGCTGCATCGCTGGTGTATTTCTAGAGTCTTCAAAGGATCGCCTATCAATTTATCAGGCCATGAAGAAGAATATGATAAGGCCAGGCACTGCATTTGAACTTCTTGAGGCACAGGCAGCCACAGGGTATGTGATTGATCCAATCAAGA
Organism: Fistularia tabacaria; assembly: GCA_901007705.1. Taxonomy (NCBI): domain Eukaryota; kingdom Metazoa; phylum Chordata; class Actinopteri; order Syngnathiformes; family Fistulariidae; genus Fistularia; species Fistularia tabacaria. Next base: position 243,544 of record CAAKHD010013672.1, on the reverse strand, counting down.
ATCTCAAACTGACTGTCAGTGATGCAGTGAAAATGGGAATTGTTGGACCAGAATTCAAAGACAAGCTTCTCTCTGCTGAGCGTGCAGTAACAGGATATAGGGATCCTTATTCAGGAAAGACCATCTCCCTCTTCCAGGCAATGAAAAAGGGACTCATCCTAAAAGATCATGGTATCCGTCTCCTGGAGGCTCAGATTGCCACTGGTGGAATCATTGACCCAGAGGAAAGTCACCGCCTGCCAGTTGAGGTAGCCTATAAACGTGGCCTTTTCAATGAAGAAATGAATGAAATCTTGATAGATCCTTCTGATGATACCAAAGGCTTCTTTGATCCCAACACTGAGGAGAACCTGACCTACCTCCAGCTCATGGAGAGATGTATCACTGATCCTGAAACTGGCTTGGTGCTCTTGCTCCTAAAAGAAAAGAAGCGGGAAAGAAAAACCTCCTCCAAATCCTCAGTTCGTAAACGCAGGGTTGTCATTGTAGACCCAGAGACAGGCAAAGAAATGACTGTATATGAAGCCTACCGGAAGGGACTTATTGACCACCAAACCTACCTGGAACTTGCTGAACAGGAGTGCGAATGGGAAGAAATTACAATGACCTCCTCTGATGGCACTGTCAAATCCATCATCATTGACAGGAGATCTGGAAGACAGTATGATGTTGATGACGCTCTTTCACGTGGCCTCATTGACGAGAAAAATCTTGAAACATACCGATCTGGAAACCTATCCATTACAGAATTTGCTGATATGCTTTGTGGAAATATGGGTGGCTTCCGCTCTCGCTCATCCTCCATCGGTTCTACCACTGGATCCACATACTCGTCCCCTATGAGTCCTATACCCTCCATAAAACCACCTGCCGTCATATGGAATGACCCAACAGAGGAGACTGGACCTATAGCTGGAATCCTGGATATAGACACTTTGGAAAAAGTATCGATTACAGAGGCTATTCACAGAAACCTAGTGGATAACATCACAGGCCAAAGATTGTTGGAGGCCCAAGCCTGTACTGGTGGAATAATTGACCCCACAACTGGGGAGAAATTCTCAGTCACTGACGCTACAGAAAAAGGCCTTGTGGATAAAGTTATGGTTGATCGTCTTAGTTTGGCCCAAAAGGCATTTAATGGATTTGAAGACCCCAGAACAAAAGTGAAGATGTCTGCTTCACAAGCTCTGAAAAAGGGCTGGTTGTACTACGAGGCTGGACAGCGTTTCCTTGAGGTCCAGTATCTGACTGGAGGACTTATTGAACCTGATATTGAGGGAAGAGTCTCACTAGATGAATCAATCAAGAAGGGTACAATCGATGCTCGTACAGCTCAAAAACTAAGGGATGTTGGTGCATATTCAAAGTATATAACATGTCCAAAAACAAAACTGAAAATCTCCTTCAAAGATGCAATTGACAGAAGCATGACAGAGGAAGGAACTGGTTTGAGACTTCTCGAGGCATCTTCACAGTCTAGCAAAGGCCTTTACAGTCCCTACAATGTCAGTGGCTCTGGATCTGCCTATGGCTCCCGGTCAGGCTCCAGAACAGGTTCACGATCAGGATCAAGAAGAGGCAGCTTTGATGCTGGCTCTGGGTTCACCATGAACTTCTCATCTTCTTCCTTTACATCGTCTTCAACTGGCTACAGCCGCAGATTTTGATTCGCTAATTCACCAATCACCAATGCATCTTTCACACTTACATGACTAATAAACAACAATACTGATGCACTTAATAGTTGCATCACTTATAGGAAAATAACCTAATAACAATAACAGAAGCATTATTAACTTATTCTACACTTTAATGAAACCCTTGGCCAACAAGCTATTGACTTTTTCTTCAGAATTAGCTGAATTAACTGCTTTTGATATAGATTTTTTTAATACTGAGTAACAAACGAGTAAATAGTTTTAAATGTAGCAATTTGGGCCTTTTTTTATGTAACATGATTTTCATTGTACACCAATTCAGTTTGTATACTTGATGAAACTAATATATGCAATCATGTTAAGCAAAAAATATGAATATATGTATTTCCCATATTGTTTTATTTGGAATTTAAGAAAATGTCTATTTTGTTATTATATGGTATTATCACATACTGAGATACGGCACGTAAAATACTGATTTAACAGTTTCTCTAACTGTCTAATTACTGGATGTCAACCTTACGTAAATGATTGTTATAATATCTTATGCACAGATTTTTGTCGTTTTCTATTTTTTTGTTGCCTGGGTGGCTAGATTTTGTAGTTGCATCATTAATGTTAGAGATTACAATACAACACTACAAAAGAAAATACTAAGCTTTATGCCAATAATAAACATTATGCAAGGAAAAAATAAATCTTTCTATCTATCCGTTTGTATTCATGCCCATTCATATTCAGTGGAACTGCACTTTTTAGTTTATTACACTGTTTAACACACCAAGTTTTGGATTTTACATATTTACCCTCAATCAAGTGTTCCTGGCAAATTCCAAGATGAGGTCAGACATCATCCTGCTTCTCCATCCATAAAGACCTGTCTACTCTTAATTTGATTTTTGTAAGTTTTAATTTTTTTAATTGTTTTTACATGTATTCCATTTTCTTGATTTTGACACAGCTTCGATATTACATGATGGTATTTTTATGCCCTTTTGACTACCTGAAAATCCCACGACATTATCTCAAATTAACGACTGCTGTCTATTTTGTTGTTTACAGCTGTCTCAGTCCCTCAGAGTCCCACTAGAGAGCACAGATACTCAATGGTTTGAAGCATGTGATCGTCCCAGCTTTGATGGATTTGTGAGTCACTGTCATACCCACATAGTAAAACAGGTTAGTAACTGCTTGAAAGGTTCAGCATTTCAGTTTCATTTTCTAGAAATGAGGCTATTTTCATCCAGACTTGTTTTGCTATTTCCATTTGCATTGTTTGATCACAGCATGATTTAACTTAATTTAGTTTCTTTTGTTTCTAGATTTCCATAGAGTATGTTATTTCATCCATTATATCGCTTTTGAGGAGAGCAGCGACTGAGTCAACATGACATCATCTTGGGATGCCTATTGAGCAATACATTTTATTCTTGACCTTTAGCAGTGATATTTATGTTTTCATGCCATGTCATTTAATTTTTTTGCAAATGTCACTCCCGCCACAACCATTAGCTCATTTTTCTTTAGTTGGTCTTAACTTCTCTTTGTATACTATGTATTGTTTCTGATTGTAAATCCAATCTAACCAAAGTGTTATTTGATGAGGTTTTGAGAATTGGCATATATGATACTGTGCAAAACTGCATGAATGTATGTTTCATATTATCAATTATTTTCGTTTTGCTATTGGTATTCTTTACAAGCTGAAAGAACTTGAGGAATATTGTTTATATTTTTTCCACACCTTTTTCTGTTATTCATTGTTTAAGTGTTTCTACTTTGTAAATCATTTTACTTTGTTTTTCATCATGCCCTTTATTTAATCCATTTGTCATGCATGTTTGTTAAGTGCAATGATATCTGGGCAAATTCTGTTAAAAAATAAATCCAATTGCAGATGTAACCGCCATTTTTTGATTTTAGGAAGAAACAATTCAAAACTAACTTGTTGGTTTTACATATGTGCAAATATGATAAATGTGGTGCGTTGACTGGTATGTGTTACAAATATAACATGATTGTGTAAATAAATATGCTCTAAAGAGTCCCTTTTGTCGTTTATACATTAACACATCATAGTGATTATTATTGCAATATTATTGCAATATATGACAAGTATTTTCACTGCAACAGATAGAACTAACCCATTTTCGAGATAAGAAAATCTAATGAGTGCATATTTTTAATATACTCGACATGGCAGTGAAATAGTATTCCATTTAGTGATGCAGAGTGTATTAAAATATTTTCAATTAGTACTGAGCCCCTTCTTGTTTTCTGTGCTGATGGACAGGCTGACAGATGAGGTAAAGCAGGAATATCCATCCACCGTGATGTTTGTAGATGACATCTTGATCTGGGGTGAGAGCAGGGAACAGATTGTGGAAAATCTTGAGAAGTGTAGGTATGCTCTGGAAAGGAGAGGAATGAAGGTTAGTCGCAGCAAGAAAGATTATATGTGTGTGAATATGAGGCACCCGGGTTGAACGGTGAGGCTACGAGGAGTGGAGATCAAGAAGTTGGAGGATTTCAAGTACTTAGGGTCAACAGTCCAGAGCAACGGAGAGTGTGGAAAAGAGGTAAAGAAACTGGTTCAAGCAGGTTGGAATGGGTAGAGAAATGTGTCAGGGGTACGATGCAATAGAAGAATATCAGCCAGAATGAAAGGAAAGGTGTTCAAGACAGTGGTGAGATCAGCAATGCTGTATGGTTTGGAGACTGTGACAATGGCGAAAAGACAGGAGACAGCTGGAGGTCGCAGAGATGAAGATGTTGAGGTTCTCTTTGGGAGTGACGAGGATGGATAGGATGAGGAATGAGTCCATCAGAGGGACAGCACATGTTAGATGATTTGGCGTGAAGGTCAGAGAGGCCAGACTGAGATGGTTCATTCATGTACAGAGGAGGGATAGTGGATATATTGGTAGACAGATACTGGAATTGAAGCTGCCTGGCGGGAGGTCAAGAGGAAGACCGAAGAGAGGATTTATGGACATAGTGAGAGAGGATATGAAGCTAGTTGGTGTGAGAGAGGAGGATCTGGAGAACAGGGTTAGATGGAGAAGGTTGATTCGCTGTGGCGACCCCTGAAGGGAACGGCCCAAAGGAAAAGAAGATTATATGCTTGTGTTTGAATACCACCAGATGGGGGCAGTCTAACACAAATTCATCCATCGGAGGACAAAACAGTGACTCCAGTATGGCAGTGAAAGCTTATCTGCTGGCTTATCAAAGTTTGTGTTTGCCAACACTATCAAGCATTTACTGGTGTTTCCAGGTTTTGGAAGGCTAAGGCTTGTGTATGTTATATAACCGTAAGTAAATCCAGGCATCTGCTTTTACTGGGATCAAAACTCAGCTCCTCTGACTAAGATATGACATACAAGTATATAAATACACACACATTTGAACACAAAGATTCTGACTGTGTAGTGTTATTGTATCCTACTGACAAGGATATATATATATATATATATATATATATATCACACATACATTCAGTCGAAGTCCACAATGCTAGAAATAGTAGTAAACACAGCATGTAAGTTGTACTAGGGACTTAGTCTCAGACTCAGTGTTTATTCATATATCGTCTTGCAGGATGAAGGAAGTGTTTGGTACGGATCACCTACGTCACTGGAACCGAAATATGGGTATGCATAAACATGACAAAATAAATAATCTGATTTGGAAGGCTCAACATGAATTTTGTAAAGGACTTGCCAGAAGTGTCAGGTAACATAATTCCTGAAACAATTATTGAAAACTTCACAATTATTTAGCATTTTTGAAAAAAACAAAGAAGCCTTGTAAGATCTGGAATAAGCAGGAGTTCAAAAACTGATTTTGAATTTTATTTTTTCTCCAAAACCCTACAACTTCAATTAAGCCTGAATGAAATGTGTTGCTCAGAATCGAAACGGCCAGTCTCATCACATGAGCGTATGTGATCGGATGATGATCTATGATCCCTCCATGGACAGGTTCTCTGTATTCTACAGCAAAGTAAAAACTGAGCGATGAGTTTTCACTGAGTTTTCAGTGTAAACTATTTAATTGAACATATCAAAGCAGGACAACAAAGGTTAATGCCCAACATACGAGTCAAACCTCCATAATGACATCCTTTTCAATTTTCTTTTCAACTTAAGAGCTTGAATTAGTTGTTAACTACTGAAATAACCTTTGAACTGTAAAGTGTTCCTCAGAGTGTAAAGCTGTGTCATTCCTCTGGAACAAAGAGCAGTTCTAATTTTGAAATATATTGCGGCGATACAATAAACTAGTTGCACTGTTTTTATTTCATTTTTTCATTTATTTGTTTGGTTTTTGAGAAAGTTGATCAATGTCCTGGCTATAACGTACACATCAATGTTCTGGCTGAAATGTACATGAAACCAATCTAATGTTGTTAAATATTTCTTTTATAGGGGATGCATGGAGGATTTCAGCCAATGGCAGTGTGAGTTCAGGAGTCATATCAGATCCCTGAGACATTGGCTGAGGTGCATGGAGATGAGGCTGCCTCCCTTGGACTCCAGGGTCAGTTTTCTGTTCTCTGATGTTGTCTCTTTATTTGTCTAATGCTCTTTCCTGGTTCTCCTCTTCATAATTTTCAAACACCATATTCTAAACATACTCTTTGACCATTACATTGTTGACACCTTGACCGGCAGGCGTCATTCTGTGTATTTCTGAGTTCAGAAAGATGCATTTAATTGGGTAGTAGCAGCTTTTATAATCATAGGCAGCTGTTAGAAAAAAATCTCCCTGTAATCAATGTATGACATAGATGATTATGAGTCATGTACTTCAAAATTAGAAAATACTTTTCTATAAATGCGCCAGTCACTGTAAAACAGACAGTTTTGAGAATGTTTTTGTGAACAACTTTTTTTAGGGAGCTTTTTTAGGGATCAATCACTGCTACTATTTGTTAATCTGTAATTCAGTCAGCTGGTGTCTCTCTAAATCAATCTACAATTATGTCCAAGCCTGTTCATCGCGGGGTACACATAGCATATATTATTACAGAATTTGATAAAACAAACTTTGCAAAGTTGTTTTGATTAAAACAAACTTTACAAAGATGCCAGTGCAAAGTATTGGACATGAAACAGCAGGGCACTTAATACACTTTTATCTGGAAAAAGAATAGAATCTCAGAATATGTTTAAAGGAACAAAAAAGGGAGACAGACCATTGAATCACAAGAGTCTGTTTTAGTTTAGTACTATAAAAATTGAAAAGGATTGTAAAAGTCTTTCTCTCTCTTCCTCTTTTTTTTCTTTTAAGTCCAGCATAGTCAGACAGATACTGAGGTGGTCCTCCTCCTCTCCTGCAGGGACATTTCTTTAGGTCACAGGGGGATAGAGGGACTGAGGAATCAGGCTCCATTGTGCCTGGCCCGGACAGCCAGGCTGGAGAAGTGGCTGGCAGTGGAGGCCCTCTGCACACATGAAAGAACACACTGAAAAGACATTAAACTCAGATGGGATGAGAAGGCAAGGGGACAGAAAAAAGGCAGCTTTTTGGTGAGGACTTTCAGATCTTACTACTGCCATTTATTGATTTCAACTGCTGTGCAACTATTCTTGAATAATTATTGAAATAGAAAATTTCAAAGTAACTCTAGAATCTTACAATAAGAAAGATAAATAAATAGAGACATCAAATTTAAAAAGAACACGCGATTGTGGGGCAGCAAACTTCCTAACAAAAAATATCCTAAACTGGACAACAAGAAAACATGAAATGCAGCAAAAAACAAAAGCAAAGGCATGAAAATGCTAAGATAATTAATGATTTAATCATACTTTGCAAATCTTACACTATGTTAGAGTTTGCCTCATATTAATGAGTAAATGTTTTTGATCCTGTATTACTTTGAAGGGAAATTTCAAGGAATGGTTGTGGGATGCAGAGGCATGTCTGCCTTGTTATGAATGCTAGTTTGACCTCAAATGAAAGAGTTTGAAATAAGGGGGGTTTCGTCTTGTTTTCATCTCTGCCATGCTTCCATCACACTACATCCGACCATGGGCTATTGTCATGGTAATTTTGATAGTCTGCTGCACTGCTGATTTCACTCCAGGCCTGAGGGACTCGTTAGTTAGCAGCATGAATGGGGGCATCCCTGAGCCTCCCATGTAGATACCCTCCTTGAATTCACAGGAGAGAGAGGCACACACCTGCTCCTTTATGTGAGGCATACTCTTCTCATGCTGTTTATATCACGTTGGGATGAACATCTTCTGAAACATCTTCTGAAACTGGAGCTTTACAAAACAAAAACATGACAAATTGTATTAGCAGGTGATTTCACAGCTTCAAGGACAGGATGACCTGCATCACTAGTACCATGTTTAATATGCAAGAAAAGTAAGTTTTGTTTCCCACATGTATTAATTCATTTGTTGCAAACACTCCTCGGCCCAAATCATGGACATTTCCCATAGAGGAGTGGGCCCTAACACCTTTAGAGTCAAGCACCATCGACTGGTCAAAAAAGCAGTCCCGTGAGACAACAGAGATTAGAAAGACCAACCTGCCTGGAACATCTGCAAGAAATCCAACAACCAATATGGCATATATAGACACTGGATTGCTTAGAACTTCCCTACAACAGCAAGGAACGAAGTACCACTATATAGAACTCAACAACTTATGGAAACTCGAAACCGATAGATTGCCATCAAGTAGGGCAGGTTCAAAAGGGCTGCCTTATCTCTGCTGGTGTTCTGATATGATCTGACCCCTCATCACAATAAATGGCTGCGGACAATGATTCCAGGGTGGCGCAAACATCAGTTAGCTTCTCTACATGGATGTTGTATTGTATGCCTGGCCCAAAAAAAGGGACACACATAAATTAACCCAGCTTTTATTTTTTTTATTTACAGTATACTTTGGTGATATACAGTTTATATAAATATGAATTCATATAAATACAAATATGTGACACCAGAAACACAAGAAGTGTATCATAGAGTAATATAAATCCGTATCCTCTCATTGTTGTCAGTGTGTCACTGATAAAAAGGCAATCCAAAGCTAAAGTCTGAGAGAGTGAGTTGAATAGAAAGACTTCCAATACATACTAAGCAATGTATCATTGTCCTATTTCTTACAACGCCTCAATCTTACCTCTCATAAACTGCCAACTAGGGAAGGGTACAGAAAATAATGTGTTGCTCATTTACATTTTCAGTAACAGGTAACTAACCAATGAGTCCACAGTCATCTCTTGGAATGTTGCCTTCTGTTATCTTCTTTAAATTCAACAACACATTATTTGCCAACTTTGGCAGTTTGGGTGATGTCAACAGTGAGATACAGCTGATATATGCATAGAAGCCAATTTAGAATTCACATACTCAACACCCATCTAAAGGTTCAACGTTTTTGCTCTGTGCCCCCTCTGATGAAGAACTGTTGGATAAAGGCTCTCTGTGTCTTGAATGTCTGGTTTCCAAGGGTGTGGGGCAGATGCTGCATCCCAACTAAGCATACAAACACACAACTTACAAAAAGGCCTTAAAGAGGGTCAAAGATCACATCCCTTTATTTGCTCCTTCCTGATTCTGACATCCAGCAAACATCTTGTCTGTCATATGTTGCCATAACCTTTAGGGAAATGGGGTTTATGCTAATTGATATCACCAACCTCTAACACAAATGCTTGTGTTTATTAAAAATGCTTCAAATGCAGTTTGAAGCTTTTTCATTCATATGCTTGTTGAGTATAGGTTGCTGATTCAGTACTCTCTTGCTTGATCTGTCAAATAGGCTTTTGCCCAATAATAATTTAGGTTATCACTCTCAGATGGGAAGTGAACTTACAATCTTTTCCAACATTAATGGCAACATGTGACCACTTTCTTTATGACCTGCGATCTCTAATACTCGAAGGAAATTGCAGACTTTAGGCTGTGACGCCTTTTTTTTTTGGGAGCATTTGAATTAAAGCTGTTTTAAAGTGGTTGTGGGTAACTCCACTTCCATGCTTTTTCTGATTCTACAGTGCCTAGGCAGCTCAGCGGGGCCGAAGGACCTCAGAAGGGAATGCTGTCAACCTTTTATCCACTACAACAGGAAGCAAACTCTTTCCGTGATAAATGACAGTCTGCTCAATGAATGGTGCTTCTGATTTGACCCTTAAAAGAAACTCCCCCTTTTTCATGTCTCATGAAGAGCCTTATTACCATGTTCTATGGAGGAGCCATTGAGGTCTTCTTTAATGTAAAGGCACCAGAGAGGCTGAGATAGCAGTGAGGGGAGGGGAGGATGGGGGGGGGGGGCTGGAAAATTAATCTTTTTTTTGTTTAAGGTCCTCCTGGCGCATGGGAACTGTGATCAGATTTAGCCTCCCATTGGCCTCTAATTTAAAAACGCATTAATTTAGAGACACCATTTATTCCTACTCTAAGCCAGTGTCTTCTCCATTATTGCATGCAGTGGTTGGATTTTGATACAACCAAACAGGTAAGGGTGATAACTAACTTACCAAACTACCTTCAAAAAGTCCTGTATATACCAAGAGTAATAATTCAAAGTTGATACAGGGATAGGGTAAAACTGATAGGTACAAGCATAGATGCAATTTAGAAAACTGATAGGTACAAGCATAGATGTCATTTAGAAAACTCATAGGTACATGCATATATGTAATGTAGAATTTATAAGTTATTTTGATGGAAGTGTATTATGACACATTAGATTATTTTTCTTGTAATTCTCTGTGGTTCCATCTATTTCTTTGATCATTAAGCATGTTATTTCTGTTTCAGGTCCCTCTCTTTCCTATAAAAATAGAAAACAATTTAAAAGAGAAAGAGGAAATGTATAAAATTTAATGGCACTTAAAGCATTAGGCCTCCTAAGACTTGCAGTGCATTACTTCCCCAGATAATTTTGATTTCAATTTCTTTAGAACAAGCTTAGCAAATAAAATATTTCAATTAAAGCTGATGTCATGACATTTACATGTTAGCATTGACGGAAGATCGAGTCAAAAAAAAAACTACGAAGCAGTCTTTCAAACTAACCGCTAATGAAAGTGAAAGAGGGACCCTTTTATGTGCTCATTTATTGCATGGATTTCATTTGAATTTACAAGATAGGTAAAGGGAAAACCAAACTAATAAAGATAAGGTGGGTAAATCCTACCCTCTACCCAGATGATAGCATATGCATTGTTCCATCAACAAATTTAAACTTACTGTTCCAGGTGCACTTCAACTGCATCAGCTCTTTCTTTTTTTATGAATTGCATGTAGTCTCAGTGTACACCTGAAATGGAGACAAGAGGTTTTTGGCAAAACCATCTCATGAGTGGAGAGAGAACTGAATGATGCTTCAAGCTAGAATCAGGTGTCATGGTTTTAAAACAATGTCTTCCTGGCAAAGTGGTCACTCATCGCTGCCAGCTACTTTCAGATAAAGGGATGGGGTATATTGAATGTGGGCCCTACTTACTTGTTGGACAGCTGAAACAGTGGCTCTCCAACTGACCCCCAAAACCACTCATGTTGTTTTTTTCTTGTTTCATGTAAAGGTAAATCGTCCATTCCTTCTAAAATTCTGCATTTATATCAGAGTACACCATCAGGAACGTAAGGTAGGCATAGGATGTCTTTTTGTTGGTTTGTTAAACAAAAACACAGAACTCTTCCATCAGTTCCAAAATACTCAGGGGTTAAATAACTTGACCCCCGTGGGTCATTTAATTCAATTCACTGCCTGTTTCTCTCTCTCTATTTGCAGTCAACGGCCTGTCTGTGACAGGCATTTTCCGTTTTCTTTTCCCACTATTTGCATAAACTACAACTGAATGAGAATGATGAAGCCTCAAAATTGCATATTTAAGCAACACCTCCAATATATCGACACATCATCACACATCTGGGGTTACGTTATATCATTTCCTTAGGAAAGATTCAATGTTCATAATGTATTGTTCAATAAATGCCCATGGCAATGACCCTGGCCCTTTGGCCTAAGTTTACCCCGGTTCAAGAATGGTTTATCATTCTACCGAATACCTTTGATATGACAGTAAGGGTACTGAAAGCCATATTTTCTTGTTGGCATCTTATAAACTTGGGACTTTGTAACAGAGCGACAGAATTATTTTGTGGCCAAAACCAAGCAAATCACAAATCTACATGTATTTAATGTTAAATGAACTTCTACATGTTTCTATTGCCAGATCACAGGAAATGCATATAGAGGGTCTTAAAAAAGATCATATCATTCAAGAATGTGAGCATTGCCTTTTACAAGATTTAATAACTTAGGAATAATACTTCAAATTAAAATTGTTTGTAAAATATGGCAAAGAAACCTTTGATATCAATGACAAAGGGATTTTAAAAAAATACCTGTATCTTGACAACAATCTGTAATCAGCTGCTTTCTCAAAAAAAAAAAAAAAGGCAAACTGTATGACTGCTGATTATGTCACTGGAAAAACTGAGCAAGAAAAAGAATGGGTGTGTATCCTGTACAAGCACGCATGCATTTGGTGCATCAACTGACTGGTTCATTATTTGGGTGGCTGGAGAAAAACAGAGGAAACTGAATAAATAATGGTGAGATTTGGGGCATAAACGTCACCTGCCTTGTGACTTTGTGTGTTATAAACCTGCACAATGTATTTCCACCAAGATTTTTGGGATTGTCAGTTGTAATCAGGCTCAATGTCTGATTTCTAAAACGTCTAAAAACGTGACACAGATTGTGATAATGTGACATGGCTGACGTTGATGGTTTTGGAAACAGTACCAGCTTTATTTGCATCTCACAGGCAAATATTGTGACTTCTTCAAATACGCTGTGATATAAATTCACAATAGGGGTCCTTCTTGTGCTCCCTTGAGCTAAATAAAGAGGAAATAATTTACATTATTTTCTCATGCTGTTTGTTTTGTTTTCCCATTAAGGTACTTTGTGTATGGGCTATGGTTACAATGACTGCAACTGAGCTGAAAACTAATCTGAAATGTTTTACAGTAATTAGCATTTGTTGTTGCTGCTGTGGAGACTGCAGCACTGACTCTGAATGGGGAAGGGGTACTGCAAGGGGGTTGGGGTGACTGTATGATTGGGTGGGTAGCAGAGTGGGTGTGGGTCTCTCCCTTTGTAGCCTGCACTTCTCTTCCTCAACATCGTGAGAGGGAATGGGCTGAGGCAGCTGTCACTTAACATGTGAATGTTTCGAGGGCGGCCCAGGGGTCTTTAGAAAACTCTCTTTTCTAACCCCCCCACCTGCCCCATTTTTCATGAAGAAGCAGCATGGAGTTTCGGAGCTACACTCAATTTCAGAGGAGGGGCTTTGTGGGATGAGAAGGGGGAGAGAGTTAGAGAACAAGCCTGGGGAAGGTAAAAGGGGGCATGGTGCCGCCCCGCTACCGGCTATTAGAGCAACCTGAGCAGCAGCAGCCCTGGTGAGGATACCTCTGCCTTGTTGTTTAATGGATTTGGCAGAATCTGACCTATAAGCTGCTCTTGGCAGTGAACTGTGGGAGTTCAGCTGGGCGGTTGGAATATATTGTCTCCATCTGGATGTCCTAGCCCATCGGCAGTGTTAATAAGGAAGAAATTCCTCTATCACAGCTCCCACAACAAAGAAGAAAGGGAGAGGAGCAGCAGAGCTGGTGGGAGGAGAAGTGAAGTGAGGGGAGGGGGTGGTTGCACTGTGAGGGGAAAGGAGGACATTGTTTGCCTGTGACTGTGGGCAACGGAAAAGCATGAGTTATCAGGGCATGTGTGATTGTGTTTAAAACAAGTGTGTTTGTATGTGAGCATACGTGAATGAGTGGACTTGACTGTCTGGTGGTTGGCGGGAGTATGCATGTGTGTTTTGGTACAGAGCCTTCTGTTTGGGATGTTGGAGCTTGGAGGCCGTTCATAGGATGCTCAAACAAAGCTTTTTTTTTGGTTATATGAATGGTGATTGAGGACTGACTGGATTCCTTTACTTATGCCATTCGGTTCTTCTTCAGGGTAAGTGTGTTTCATGTATACTAACATCACCAAACTACTGAAAAGGCCCTCTGATTTGTAATTTGTTTTTGGACTTTTCTAGAGATCAAACCAAGAAGCAATAGAACAGTGAGGGATTTTATTCCCTTATTCTCAGTTAATAAATTAAATAAAAGTATGAGAAGGCAATTAAATAGTTCTACCAAAACAATAATAGGGTTATTTATATTAATCCATTTTTGATTGTTTTTCTTTTTTTTCTAACTGTTTAAACAATGTTTCAGCGGTGCGATCAACCCTGACCAATTCTGACTTTATATAATTTACCTGTAGTTGAGGTGACTCTCTTCAGTTTCTAGGCAGACATTTGATCACATGCTGAAGCTATGTCCTGCCTGTTTAGGGCTCTACCTTTGAGCTGTGCAATCTTGCACAATATCCACCCTAAAGTCTTATGATTCTCAGGGGTGAATATGCAGCTGCCTCCCTTTATCAGGGACCACTATCATGATTACTATTATAGGATTTCACTTAATAGAGACCAGTCTGACACATAGGAGCAACAAAACTTAATGGGGCTCCACTGTTGTGATTGATGATTATTGTTCTGCTACTAATTACAAATCAACTCATGATGTGTCTTTTGAATCATCAAATGGTTCATTTATTCCTAATCATAAAAAAAATAGGATGCTGCTAATTTAATTGTTTGCACATATCTAAATTTTCACGTATCCTGGCATGGAAAAACCCTATTCTATGGTTGTTATCATATTAATCAGGAAATGGACTTGTGCCAGCTACTATAAATCAATGGTGAGAAGACAGAAAGGACTGGAATGAATTAGGAGAGACTTCTAAATAGGAAAAGAGATGGGATGGTTAGGTCATCCACAATATAGGTTAATTGGATAAGTGAATCTCTGGCTCTATGGTTTTCTGTCTTGGAAGAGGAAAATAATAAAGACGTTGGTACATATTAGAAACATGTTGTATTTAGACACATTCGAATACCGATATCAACAATATCATCAAACAAGTGATACCGTTTTTTAGATATAACATTTAATATTATGTCAAATTTAAATGTCCTTGAGATTAATGAGCATTTTCTCATTAATTCAACGTGTACATTCTAACAAATTACTTTGCCTATCCACCCATACAGTGAGTGGTATGAGATCACTGGTGAAGTAAGTGTGTAATTTAGCAAATGACCACACATGCAGTGCAGTAACCAGACACGACACACCCTCTCCCCTGAACTGTTAACCCTTGTGGACACGGCCACAGACACTCTTTCTGGCCTCCTTAGGAGACTGCTGGGCAGTGATTTGAGCTAACTGGGTAATCATTGATCTGGATGCTGTGGGCTTTGTCTAGGCACTATTCTCTGATCCGACTTTGTACTCCCCTGTGGATTTCTTTGACTACATCATCTGCACTGCAGACACATGCATGATGCAGGTAATTACCAGCCTAATGCACATGGAGGCATCATATCAAGCCGGGTCATTTCTGGCATGAAATTTAGTGAAAAGGGTCTGTCATATGAATTGTTCCTGCCAGCATATTCGTGAGACACAATAAGATTTAATATCAATCTATTTTTTTTCATTTTCTTTGTTTATAACCAACAGCATAATATTTCTCTCTTTTTGACAGATAAAAACATGAAAACCTATTATTAACTTAACATTTTTAAAGCCATAAATGAATCTTTCTGCATATTATCGCCACAGTAACAATTACTTGTAAACAGTGATCAACTTATTTTGCCATTTTAGCCCCTACCAAAGTCTCACAGATCTTTTATTACGATCCCTGACATAAAGTGGCCAGCAGTAGTCTGAATGCTGCCACCATAGAGGTTGTACTCAACCTCAACAAAAACCCCTTCCTGTGATCCTTCAATGGGCCCACATCTCCCCTCAAGACAGAGATAATTGTGCTCATACTAAACCCCTATCAAAACACTAGTTGTAAAGGGGCAATGGCAAACAAGACAAACTGTGGAACTGCCAAATGCTTCCTCCTATACTCTCCTCATGATGATCAAACACCATGTTGATGAAAGTCTTGTTTGAATGATAATTGTAATTATGAAAAGTTCCATTGGGTAGCCAGGAAGTTTTCATTTTTACACTGGAAAATTGAATGCATCTAAATAACACCCACTGCTTAAAAAGCCCCAATACCACTCTTGGGTCTTGCCCCCTTCTCTTGTCACCCCAGAGAAATTAGGTGATGTCTGCAATTTTATGGCTGTCATATTTGATCACATCCTTAGTGGGTTTCCCAGGACTGGTCCAGGCTGAGTAAGAGATAGAGCTGGCTTGTTGCCACTGTTTTTACATGCCAGGAGCAACAGTGGGATCCTCGACAAGCCTGTCACATCGATTTCTAAGCCCAGAATATTTCAGCTAGTGATGTGAGCTAAAGAGGAGCATGTGTGTATGTGGTCAAAAGGAAGACAAAGGAACAGAGCATATCGGGGCCAACTATCTGCGCTGTGGTTACGCTAAGAAAAAGGGTGGAGTTGGCACAGAGGGATAAAACATTAAGAATCTGATGGTCAGGTTTCATTTTATCTGAGAGCCATTTTCTGTGGGATGTGACCTACACATTCAGTTCTTTGTGACTAAAATGCAGGACTTTTTAATAATTATTACTACTGTTTTTCAATTAAAAATTGTGTGATGACACAGAGCGTCATTGTTCTTGTTTTAGGTAGCAGAAGGATATTCTGCATGCATGGCAAAGGGCCCTTACCTCACTTTTTACCTCACTAGCCTCTGGGCTGAAGGACTATGGGTAACCTCATAAGCCGGCCAAGCTGCCTAGGCCAGAAGTCCAAGCATGTGAGGTCAGATGAAGACTTCTTGAAGGAGTGTTATCAACGGCGAAGAGAGTGGCAACCTCAGGAACAACATGGAGAGGTTAAGAATGTGGAAAGAGAGGTTGAAAAAGAGAAGGAGGAACAAGAAATTGATAATAGGACGGAGGAGGGAGCTCACACACCCATTTCAGACAAACCACCTCGAAGCTCCCCAGCCTCCACAATCAGGAGTACTAGTACTCTAGATAATGCCTGGCACAGCTCCCCTTCTCCAATTATAACATCCCGTAATGGGACACTTGCAAGGAGAACTGTGCCCCCAGAGTTTGCCAGATCCCCCCTGGCTCAGCCCGACAAGAACGCTGCAGAAAGAAGGGCCAGCTTTCAGAGGAGAGACTCCAGAGAGGGCAGCCCCTGGTCCTGGAAGACTGTGGCATCACGTGAGGTGACGGAGGTGACGGAAGTGACAGAAACCATTGTGACTGAAATTGTGGAAGTAACGGAGTATCCATCTGGAGATAAAGGGGGGGACCCCATTATCACAAGAACTGTTCGAGTCCTGAACGGTGTTGCTGAGGAACTTACTGAGGTTGATTAAAAAAAACAAAAAACACCATCCTCCACCCATTTTCAATCTCATCTGTTCTTTTACCCTATTCTTTTCCTTTCACACACTTCCTTCCCTGCCTTTAAATGCAATATTTGTCTCAATGATGTTTATGAATCTCAAAGTCTAAAGCTTCTGTTCCTTAAATTAATGGAACACATGGCTCTTCTGTACTTTGCAGCTACAAAGTGATGGACACTCAAGCTCAGACCAGGATTGCTGCCTGGATAAATGGAAGGTTCGTTTTACGTTTGGTTCAACTATCCATTCATTACAAAAGCAAAATACTACCATGTCTTTTTTGTTAAGCAGTATAATAATTTCAATTATTAACCCATTAAAGGGAACAAGATCTTCATTGGCACTGCGGGATGTGTCTACGGATTCTGAGAGCTTCCTCCAAAACCTGGATGCATTGCTTACATGGGTGTGTGAGATTGAGGAGCTCACAGCAAATCAGAAACCACCATCTTCAGAGGTGAAAGTGGTGAAAGCACAGCTGCAAGAGCAAAAGGTTTGTGTACTTTCAGCAATAATCTCATGCAATATCACTTCAGAATGGATATAGAAAACACTTCAGAATGGATATAGACAAAACTTAACGAATTTGAAGACATGGGTTATAATATGCAACTGAGTTCCCTTTTTAGTCGAACTTCCGCTTTGTGAATGGGTAGTGTTCAAAGTCACAAAGAATTTCAATGACATATTTTTTTTCGACAATTCCTTGGGGTTTGTTTAAAAACAAAAACTAAAAAAAAAAAAAAAACATGAAAGAATATAATCTTTCAGATGTAATAAAAGGTGCTCTGAGCTCAATGAATGAGCTGAAATCTGCCTTGGTCTTAACAATACGAGGTTGACACATGAGTAAGAGCTTGCCCCAAACTGACACAAAGGGTGGTAAAAGCAAGAATAGGGCTTTAATAGATGTTAATTCCCATTGGGAGGAATGACATTGCTGTGGTTTCAAACTCCATTCAAAGTTCACGTTCCTCATGAGAATGTTGTTAGTTTGTTTGGAACTAGTGACTAAGTCTGTCAAGAAATGTAAGACAATCTAAATGTCAGGATGCGGAAACTTGAGTTCTTTCCTTTTTTGTTTGTAAACCTGCTTGCAAATTAAGAGTGTTTTTATTTCGGTATGTTTTGCTGTTCTACAGCTTTTGCAGCGCCTCCTAGCAGACCGCCGGCGCAGTATGGACGCTATGATGTTGGAGGGTCCTCGGCTTGTGGAAGCCCACCCAGGGGGGGAAGAGGAACAAGCAATTTTAAAGCTTTCCACTCTCAAACAAAAGTGGGAGTACTTGCAGCTGGAGGCAGAGCGAAGGTCAGCTGCTTTTGCTGACAGACACTCTCTTATGCTTAATTCATTCAAGTCTCATTTATGGATGACCATTTACTCTGTTGTTAGGAGAGCAAGTCTGGAACTTATTCTACCCAAAGCACAACTCTTCCAGGAAGGAGTAGACAGTCTGCAGCAATGGTTAATAAATATGGAACAGACCCTGGCTGAGCTACGCAATGCAGAAAGGGTGATGCTGCATCTTTCAGAGGCCACAGATAGGGCCAAGGTTGGAAATCCACCATGTATGGATCCAGTGCATGTGTACCATATATGCATAGCCTGTTCTTAACTTTGAGAGACCTAATTCTGAAAAAATTCCTCTGTTTCTAGGCTGTTGTTGAAGAGATTCAAGTCAAGACCACAGAGCTTGGACAAATCAAGGTCATGGGTCATGAACTAATGAAAGCAATGTCTGGTAATGCAAAATATTAATATCAACTTACATTAATATTTACGTATTTATTTGAGTCACAGAAGGCCATATTAAACAATTCCAAATAACTGGCATAAAGCAAGCCTATGCTGTCAAATGAAATTTATTTCAAATGAGCTAGATACTGTCCAGGTCCACTGTCAAATGTTTCGGGAGCAAGATCTCCTCTGCTCATAGACACCAAGCTCATGGATATGAGCGTAAATGGGTAACAATCTTAAGTTCTTATAAATATTGAATGGCATATCATGTGTTGCCTTCGCTAGGATTTGCACTTTTTGTATATCGTAAAGGTGCTGGCAGGGTTGTGCAATACCAAGGACTTTTATGTCTCAGCAAGAAGGTTCCCAGGTTTTGAATTCATGGCTAGTAATACCCTTTCTCTGTGTAGAGATGGCGTTCTCTCCAGGTTCTCCAGCATTTACCCATAGAACAAGAACATGAAGTAGATTAACTGAAGATGACACTGTCCATAACCACCTGTGATTATGTGGCAATGGATCTAGTGTGTGTCCCACCACTCAGCCAATGTCAACGGGGTTTGGCTGCAGCCCCGCTCTGAGCCTGTTACACCTAGTTACAGTTACACCGGCCCAAATGTTTTGCTTTCAAATGATCCAAAACAAATTTAAGAATAGATTCAGATTCGCAACAAAACTAATGCAGTAAACTGTTTTTAAACATAAACAATTATGGTCAATCGTTTCAGAGGAAGAAGCCCAACAGGTGCAGGAGAGGATGGATGCTCTTCGCATCCGTTGCTCTGTGCTGAGTCTGAGCAGTCTTGATGTACTTCAGAGGTTTGAGCAAGCCCTTGAGGCCTCTAGCCGGTGTACGTCTAGCCAGGAAGACCTCCACCTGTGGTTAGGCCGCATCGAGAGGGAGCTTCTGGGCCCAGCAAGCACAGAGACACATGCAGGAGATACAGTACTCTGTGCAGCTGAGAGACAGAGGGTAACTCTCCAATGCAGGTTTTAGCCAGACACATTGGCAAATGTTGATTTCATATTATTCTGGTTGATGTTATTCTCCATTTTGCTGTATTTCAGCTTCAACAGGCAGTGGTGAAAGAAATTGCATGGTTCAGAGAAACAGCACAAAATCTAGAAAAGCTAAAAACCATTCATTTGAATTCAGCCTTCATATCAGAACAACTTTATGAACAGAAGGTATGGAAACACTCTTTTTCCTCAAATGTCATTTTATTACGTACATCAAAATGCCAACATGTTTACCATGTAATTTTCCTGGCTAGATCTTGGCTGTGGAGATTCTCCAACACAGGTTTAATATTGAAAAAATGGTGAAGATTGCTGAAATACTGCTAACTTACAGCGATGAAGGAGAAACAAGTAATCTTCAGGTACTGTCCTCAATCCATGCCATGCAATCATTTTGCTGATGATGTAAATAAAAAATATATTTTCTACCACCTTTTTCACAGACCCCACTCGAGGCCTTACAGGAACAATGCAATATAACCTCAGCTACAAATTCCCACGTGGTCCTGCAGCTTGAGCATGCTCAGTCGCTTCTTCTCCAGTTCTCAGAGGGACTTTCAGAGGTTTCACCATGGCTACAGGAAACTAAAACCCTTATTAGCCAACTCTCCCTAAGCAAAATTAGCTACGATGCATTTAGGGAACAACAGGATCTCTTACAGGTAGAGGAACCTGCTCCTCTGCATTAGGCTGTCAGCTTTCTTTCTTTCTCTTCTTTTTTTGTTCAGTTCAACAATGACTTTCTGTCTTATACGTCACACTGTGTGACTATTTTTCTGAAGGGGGAAAAAAATAGTAATTTTCATAAAAAGCTAAATCATGTACTTTATTTCATTTCCCCCAAACAGATAACTTAAGAGTACTAAAAAGTACTTTCTGAATTTGTCCAGTGTTTTTCTAACAATTTTAGGAATGAGACTACACACAGGTTTCTTGTAAGAAAGTATCTGTTGTACTTTGTTGATTTTTTTTTTCTTTCTTTCTACCATTCTAAGGGTCTGAGGGAAACAATAGCAGAACATAGGCCTTTGATTGCACGCTTATGCTCTCTAGCAAAGCGCTTGTCAGAGCTCAACCCAATTCAGGGAGACGAGTTCTGTTGCAAGGCTGCAGAGGCAGAGGCTCAGCACAGAGCCATCAGAGACCGTGTTAGGGAGACTGCCTATCTACTTGAAGAGTCCTTGCCTAGATTCACACAGGTGAGAACATCTGAATGAAACAACTCATGTTGCTGTGGCTCCCTTCAAGCACTAAATTGTACATTACCAAATAAAGAAACTGTAATAATTTTATCATTTCTTGTCCCTATAGCTAAGTGAGAGAATGATTCTCATTCGAGAGAGCCTTGACCGCCTGTACAGTCGCATACAGACTCCCACCCCTCTTCAGGGTCTCACTCCAAGGATCCAGGAGCAGCTCCAGGATAACGCTCATACTCTGGCCGAACTGTCCAAGCTAGAGCTGAGCCTTAGTAGTGTCAAGACACAGGCAAATGAACTGCTTGCTAACACACAGGCGGCCGGTGATAAAACCATTGGCGCAGGTGATCACCATGAAAGCGTTTTATCTCACAACACATGTGGTTAACCTCCTCACCCTCACCTTTTTTTGTGAAAATGCCACCAATAGTGTTGTAATAATCCTGTTCTCAGCAACATCCTGTTATTTTAGCAATCCAGGGCCAAGTATCCAGCCTGTCCCAGCTGTGGGATGAGACCCACACTCAGGCTCAGGTGAGGGAGACCTGGCTGCTCAAACTCTTGGATCTCGCCGTGAAGTTTTGGAGTGACTTCAGTGACATCACGACTGCTCTCAATGAAGCCCAGCAGGCTGTTTTGGATCTCAATGCAAGCCAAACAGACTCTGAAACAATCCGCCAGAGCATAGAAACCATGCAGGTTTGTCTGGGCAATCTGGGAGGAGATGAAACGTAAAGGAGAAATATTATTGTTACAGTTGTATTAATCTTGTGTGACACACTGAATATTTTTTGATTCCTTCAATCTATAGAATTTCAGGGAGGATATCAACAGTTTACAGGGAGATCTAGACACTCTTGGTGTTATGGGAGTGGATCTGATGTCAACATGTGGAGATACAGACAAACCGGATGTCACAAGGAGCCTAGATGAAGTAAAAAAATAGAATAATATTAAGTATAAATTATGGAAAATTATGTAATCCCCAAATGCTGGTTGACATTAATAACAACAATTTTTCTTTTTCATTTTGTAGCTCTACTCTACATGGAACAACTTGAACAAACTTTGGAACGAATGTCACAAAAAGCTGGAGGACTCCTTGCAGATGGCCTTAAACTATCAAGATACTATGCAGGTGTGTTGGCATATGCATTTGTGTAATGGGCAGATGGATTCGTTGGCAAATATTATATATTCATATTTCACGTAATATTACTGAAGCAGTGTTAATAGCCAAAACTATATTTACTCAGTTTGATGGGTTGTAAGTCAAGTTTTAAAGCTTCATATTTACTGATGTAACCGGCTTTCACATGGCATTTAACCAGATGTGTGTTCCAGCTGATTTCATGTGAAATAGTTGTGAGGAAATGAATATTTTCACCGTTACAATCACACATCCATGATGTTCTATGTGAATGGACATTTTATGTGTCTTTTATTGTTTTGCTTAAGGGTCTTTTTGAGTGGTTGAAGTCTGCTGAGCTGAGATCTACCGAAGAGTTCATGGTAGGAACTGATCTGGAATCAGTTAAACAGCAGCTACATGACCTCAAGGTGAGACATAACTCGGTGATAATAGCACACCCGTCATGTCACATACACTAATTTCTTTAGGACAAGTGTGTTATTTTTGATGCAACGCACATAAACGGACATTTTTTGACTCAACCATACAAATACGTTTGTCCTCAGGAATTCAAGCGGGAACTTTACCAGAAAAAGATTGAAATAGAAAGCCAGAACCACCGTTTTGTGTGTCGACTGTCTCCAGGCTTGGAACATCCAAGCTCAGTTTCACCACTGTGTGACTTTAGACAGCGTTGGGACTGTTTAGAGTCAGAAACTGTCAATAGACAGGTGAGACTATGAAGCAGATATAATTAGTTGTAAGCTAATGATATAACATAATCATGAATGTTACCTTTGCCATACTCTCCAATTGCAGCAGTACATTCATATGTTGAGCAGCATATACGAAACAAAAATATTTTCACTGTTGCAAATATTATCAAAATTTCACTTGACACCTATGTTGGATTCATTGTGATCGCAGCACCAACTGGAGTGCGCCCTGCTTGGTCTGGGTCAGTTCCAAAACACATTGGATGAGCTGCACACATGGCTCAACCGCACTGCTGAACAACTGCAGTGCAACCAGCCAATCAGTATTGACCTTCAGATCTGTGAGATAGAGCTCGCCAAACATAAGGTATGTTGAGGCAGAATGATCCCACTTGACAGTAAATGGGAAATGATAACCAAGTGAATACAGTTTCAAACCATAAGGATCTCTTTTAAACTTTTGAATTCTATTATATAGCTGATAACACAGGACAAACAGCATTGGTCATTTTTTTTTTCTAAACAAGATAAATGGATAATACAATGTCCCTTTTCTTCGTGCATTGTTGCCTTGAAGTCATTGAACAAATACCAGTCCAGTAAATATGACATCATCTGACAATTATGCAATTAACATTTAGTTAAATTAAGATTTAAAAAAAAAAAATCCTAACCTGTCATTACTTCTTTCTTTTAAAAGGTCTTGCGTAATGATGTCATGTCCCATGCTCGCACAATGGAGTCCGTCAACCGGGCAGGCAAGGGGTTGCTGGAAGTTGGGTCAGGGGAAAGCCCCCACGCTCTCCAGTCTCGACTGGATCAACTCAATGAAAGCTGGGAGTTTGTACGCTGTGAGACTGAACGCAGTCAGTTGGAATTGGAAAACAGGCTGGGTCAGGTAAAAAGGAAATTAATTAATTAATCCCCAAAAAGTTGCTTGAATTTTATTTACCACTAGGTTGCAGTGTTTTCATAACTACACTAAAATTTGTACTTTTAATGTAATATAGCGCCCTCATGTGGAATTTGTAAAAATGAACACAATCTTCGAGACATATGGACTGGTGGTATTTACAATCTAAAGCAGTGGTCTCATACCATTTATTTTATACTTTATTTTACCCCCGAACAAAATGGGGGCATTGTGTATGAATTTGTATGTGTAAGTGTATGAGTATGTGAATGTGTAAATGTATGTGTGTATGTGTGTGTCTGGGGGCGAGGTTAAAGTTTGACCAGCATAGTCAAGCAAGAAAATACAGCAAAAATAACAAATCTAGTGGCTAAATGACCTTATGGATGGGATATATGGCACATTTATCTCATGATATTTAAAGTTCTAATCTCACATTTCTACAACAATTATGATCAAATAAAATGTGAACTGTTATTGCTCTACCTTTGCACAAATACAAACTAATGGCTGTACGATCATGAAATCACTTGAGCAATTTTCGAGATTCATACTATTGATCCTTTGTGCAGGTGCAAGATGTTACGATGGAGATTCAGGACCTTCTGCAGTGGCTGGAGAACACAGACGTCCGGTTGTCCTCCAGTAAAACCATGTGGGGAATGCCAGACTATGCAGCTGAAAGATTAACTGCACATATGGTGAGCAGAGTCATAAATTTGAAAAATCAAAAGTGATCGAAGAAATCCCAGCCACTGCCTTGCATCTCTCATCCATTGTAACCATTTATATTTACTCTCCTTAACCACAATAGGAGTTGTGCAATGAAATGGAGTCAAAGCTCCATGCTTTTACAAATGTGAAGAACATCATACACAGGATGCTAGAAAGCAGCAGTGTTGTGCGAGGATCCAGCACTGAGCACAGCCTGTCTATCCTTGAACAGAGATGGGCTTCCGTTTACAGCAAAGTCCAGGAGCAAAAGGTTATTTCATTTTTAAAAGTCATCATGTAGCACTTATTTCAAGTTTTTCAGTGTATATTGACACTGTGTTTGAATGTTATGCCGATAGGCCAAGCTCTCAAAGGGACTGAATCTGGCCAAGGAGTTCCACAGTAATGTCCAGGAGCTTCTCAACAAGATGACCAAATGTGAGGAGTCCATTAGACAACTTCCAGCTCCCAGCTTCAGTCTGGATACCGTTTGTACTCAACTACAGGATCACAGAGTGTGTGGCGTATTATCAATGATAATCTTTATCTGTGCATTTTGGGAAGAAAATGGTTTTAGTAAATTGAATACCTCATTGGGACAGATACTGGTGAACAAGGTGAATGGCTATGGAGAAAAGAAGACCGCAGTGGAAAACATAGGGTGTAGACTCACAGAGCTCAGCAGGAAAGAAGACTGTGATGTTGTTCATAACCTTATCATGACCATCCAGGATCGCTACAACAAACTTCAGCATTGCACCTCAGAAAGGGCCAGAACCTTGGAGGAGGTCAAAAGACATGCAAAACAGGTGAAAATGTTACCATTGCCAGCTTTTTCATACCTACCCCCTCTCCAAAACAAGTACTGTAGCTTTGACCCAGACTTTCAATTGTTTTGTTTCCCATATTTCATTTTTTTTCCAGTTTAATGAATCTTGGCGCCTGCTGATGGACTGGATGACAGAGGCCGAACAAACACTGGACACACACAAAGAGATTGCGCTGTCCCATGAAGAGATTAAGCAGCAATTAACTGAACAGAAGGTGTGGTATGCGAAACATTTTGTAGAATTTGTTACTACGAGCATATGCTCACCACTATTTTTTACAATTAGGAGTTTCAGAAGCTACTACGATCGAAAAGGCCTATGTATGAGGCCACGCACAAGAGTGGAAGAAACCTTCATGAACGTGCTAAAACCAGCAATGACAAGCAGCATCTGGGAGATCTCCTGGCTGAACTGAAAGACACGTGGGACACCATCAGTGGCAAGTCTATGGAGAGGTAAGCGACCATGTTTCTTCAAACAAATGGTGAAGTTGTGAAGTAAAAAGTTTGATTTTGCAAATCTTGTTGGCTTTTCCTCTCGCAGGCAACATAGGTTGGAGGAAGCTTTGCTGTTCTCAGGTCGATTCACTGATGCCCTTCAAGCACTGAATGACTGGTTGTACAGAGCAGAGCCCCAGTTAGGAGAGGATGTTCCTGTCAGGGGAGAAAAAGACACCGTCAACAATCTGATAGACAAACACAAGGTACAACACGTGCTGTGGAGTTTTATTTTCTTAGTTGTAATTATTCACAAGGTTTAAACGCCTGACAATTTCTATAGCCAACACATACATTGTTGTAGCTCCTACTGGCAGGAAACGCTTCAACAAAAGACACATAGGTTCACGAGTGGCTGATGCTTGGCTCTCAAAAAAATACTTTATTTAATTAAAATCATTGTTGTTGTCAGTGATATTATTGTTGTTATTGATATTATGATTAGTATGATGCTTATTATTATTATTATTATTATTATTATTATTATTATTATTATTATTATTATTATTATTATTATTATTATTATTATCATCATCATTATTATCAGTATAGTAGTAGTATATAGTAGTAGTAGAATTATTATTATTATTATGATTATAATTATTATAATCATTATTGTTGTTGTTATTGTAAATTATGTTTATTATTGTCATTTGTCTTTAAGTTTGTTTTTTATGTTTCATTTGTTATGATTCAATCAAATAGCTTGTTGGAATGTTCTTTTTTTTCTTTTTGTTCCTAAATGTTTTCATGAACATTAATATTGCAATTGCTTGTCACGTGGAAGGCGTGTTCTACGAATATTTTTCTCTCTTATAGGCATTCCAAAAGGAGTTGGGTAAGCGAGCTGGGTGTATCCGGACCCTGAAGCGCTCTGTCAGGGACCTGACCAGGAGCAGCACAGCTGATGCTCACTGGCTGCAGGAGCAGATGAATGAAATGGAGGCCCGCTGGGAGGCTGTATGTAAACTGTCAGTCAGCAAACAGGACAGACTTGAGGCTGCACTCCAGCAGGTAGCTAAATGAGGAACTGAGAATATTATATCATCACAAAATATATACATGTAATTTTTTTTTCCTTGAAAAAGTATTCATCGGATTTGAGCATATCAATAGACCATCAAGTTTTGTGATACTAAACAACACTGTAGCATAGGTGACTTTCAGGTGAGAGGTTGTTGTTGTTTTGCATTATATCAGCAAATGGTAACAGCTGATTGGCCAGCAGAAGGCTTTTGTTAAAAGTATTGCCAATCCTTTTTTTTTTCTTTTTTTGATAGGCTGAGAGGTTTGATGGCCTTGTCCACTCATTCATGGAGCGTCTCACAGAGGCTGAGAGGATATTGAAATATGGGGTCATACCAGAGGAGGAGGAAGGTTTGGTCGCTTTTCGCAAACAACACGAGGTAAGAATAAGATATTTTAAGGCTTCCTAATATGGAATTCCTGTGAGGTGAAGGAACAGAAAGGGTCAGGATAAGGCTAAAGAACGACAACCTGGTGCTAATAAAGATTAAATATCTTGTTTAAGGGTGGTAGGAAGAATATTTGATGACACTGTGCTTGAACTCATTCAACTTTGCCTCTCCACAGGAATCACTGGCTGCCTTGCGGACTCAAGCGGTGGAGTTGGAGAACATACAGTCTTTGGGTGAAGAGA
This sequence comes from Fistularia tabacaria, assembly GCA_901007705.1. Classification (NCBI taxonomy): domain Eukaryota; kingdom Metazoa; phylum Chordata; class Actinopteri; order Syngnathiformes; family Fistulariidae; genus Fistularia; species Fistularia tabacaria. The sequence continues at coordinate 216,009 of CAAKHD010013672.1, read as the reverse complement.
TCCTGGCCTCTTGCCACCCAGATTCAATAATAACTCTCAAATCTTGGATGAGTGTTACCAAGACCCGCTATGAAGAAGTGAGTTTGACGATAAAGATATAGATATTCAGTATAGATTTAGACAGATAATCCAGTTCAAGATAAGATAAAATAATACTTTATTGATCCACATAGAGGAAATTCGGGTGTTGCAACAGCAACATTAGAGGGAAAAGAAAAAGAAAACAGGATATATATATATATATATATATATATATATATATATATATATATATATATATATATATATATATATATATATACACATATACACAATATACACATACAATATACACATACACATACACAATATACACATACACATTTACATATGGATAGCACACAAAAAAAAACAACAAAAAAAAAACAAGAGTCATTTATTTTATTTTATTGATTTACTATTTTTTCTTAAATTCAGGTTCTGGCATGGTCTCAGCAACAGGGTCAAAAGATCCAGACCAACTTGGCAGGACTGGAGGCTGAGAGGGAGGAAGTCCAGAGGCTGTTGGACTGGATCTCCTCAGCACAGGAAGCTCTCAGCCTCAGAGAACAGGAGCTGCTGCCTGACACAACAGAGCAGAACCACGAACTGATTGATCAGCATGTCGTGTTCATGGAGGAGTTGAAAAAAAAGTTCCCAGAGGTCGAACTTGCTACAAAGTCCTGTAAACACAAAAGCCTCTCTAAACAGAGAGTTTCTCCCATCAAACGGCCCTTCACAAGTAAGCAACTTCGCAGTCAGTCACCACTTTGCAATCAATGAGTGCTCTGCTAGTGGTGTTTAAGTGTGAACTTCTTTGACAAAGTGGGCATCACTGTTCTCCCTCTAGAGAGGCGGAGCACTCTGAAGCTACAGCCTGCTGCACCGGTTCCCCTGGAGCACCTTGACCCACAGACTCCACAGCTCAGTCAGCTGATCAGTCACTGGCAAAAACTTTGGCTCCTGGCTCTTGAGAGACAAAAACGCCTGGAAGAACACCAGCAAACCCTCAAAGAGGTTACTGTACTTTTTAGACACATGATATGGCCATGGAGGTGACTGAAGCAGGACAGACAAGCCATGTAGCAGCTAACAAATAGAACATGTTGCCATTTTTCTCATTTCTGCACAGATGGATGAATTCGCCAATTTCGACTTCAATATCTGGCGAAAGAGATACATTCAGTGGATCAGTCATTTAAAGTCACGAATCTTAGATGTTTTCCGCAGCATCGACCGAGACCAGGATGGACGGATTAGCCAGAAGGAGTTCGTCGACTATGTCCTTGCTTCTAGTAAAGCTCAATCAGTATTTCATTTTGCAGTTCCCATACCATACTTTCCATAAATACCATTTATCAGTGGTATTTATCCTTCTTTTTTTTAAATCAAACATGGCACATCCTTTTTAACTTATAAAGCTGCAAACCTTTATCTACGCTACAGAATTTCCAACCAACTCTCTGGAAATGAATGCAGTTGCAAATATATTCGACCTGAATAGCGATGGATTCATCGATTATTACGAATTTGTCAGTGCCCTCCACCCAAGCAGAGATCCTTACAGGAAAACACTGGACGCAGACCACATCAATGAAGAGGTATACAACATCGCACATATGAGGATTAATATATGCGTTGTGTAAATCCTGTTACTGTTATTTATTTGTTGTTTTGCCTTCACTAGGTGAGTCGGCAGGTATCACAGTGTAACTGTCCAAAGAGGTTCCAAGTGGAGCAAATCAGTGCCAATCGATACAGGGTGAGTCCAATCGATGGAGATCGTTGTTATAGCCTCCCTTACAAAAATGTATTTTTAAGACGTGACAATGCAATCCTTGAAATATTAAGATGAACTGTTTATGCCATGGTTCAAATGGTGAATCCACAGACTAACCAGAGTAGATAAATACTACAGAATCTTGTGTATGTAAGCACTATGTATTTTTCAGTCTTTCAGACTTAACTTATTTGATTTACATTAAAACACACATAAAACCACACCCAGCTTTTCTACTGCTTTAACAAAGGTGTCATAATAATCCACCGTTTTAGTCATTTTAATTCTCAAATTTTACATTCACACCATCTGTGTTATTTTCATCCTGTTGTTCCCAACATCACCCTTCTATTCAAACACACACTTTTGGCTTGAAACCAGACCAGGGTACTAATTTCGTACCACATACTGTAAGGTGTGCTGGTATGACAATAAACGTTCCTTGAATCCTTGAGTCCTTTTCTTGAAAAAATGATTATGAATTATACCATTACTGCCAATCATCCATTACAATTGTTTGAATTGTCTCTCAGGGAGATCCTGTGTATTTCAGACTTTGTGATAAATGGACCTGAACAAAAAGAAATCATCGTTGAAGTGAAACAGGTGTTGACTTATTCCTAAAAGTTAGTAGACAATTTTATCGAAATATCACTTAAGGTAAACAGGTAGACAGGTGATTAAGCAGGGCATCTAGTGTATCATTTCAGGTTGCATCTACTTCTGCTGCTGTTTTAGCTTTGGGGCGTTTTGGTGAGGCGAAAGTTTAATTAGGGATCGTCTGCAAATAAGAAGAGAGGAATACATTGAAAGAGAAAGCATTTTGTTTTTTACAGTTTGGAGATTCCCAACAGTTGCGGATGGTTCGAATTTTGCGAAGCACACTGATGGTCAGAGTAGGAGGGGGATGGACTGCTCTAGATGAGTTCCTGGTGAAGAATGATCCCTGCAGAGGTCAGGACTCTACATTCAAAAATACTGTAGATATTGCATACTCTAAATAGCACAATTTTCTCAAGTCACACTTAATGTGATTGATAAATAAACTAATAATTTCATTGAATGCATCTATAAAAACAATTATGTCTGCATGTTCAAAGCTTGATTTCGATCGAGCCAGTAAGAATTGTTGAAAAATGTTAAACATGGATTTTCTATAACTATAAGAGTTTAAATGGCTTCCTAAATAAATGATCATCTGTGTCACTGACAGTTAAAGGTCGGACCAACCTGAAGATCAAGGAGAAATATCTGTCTCCTGCTGGAAGCACTTCGAAAGGTCTGGCTGTCAGCAGGTCCAATTCAAGCCTCAGTCTCTACAGCAGTGCCTCTGCCCCCACCAGCCCCATGACACGCAAGGCAAGCTGGAAATTACATCTTGTAGCACATAGCTGGCAAAAATCCTTTTTCGCAGATTTGTTTGTTTTAGTTAAGTTTGCGGTTTGGGTTTACCGCAAATTTTTTTTAGACATTACGAAAATCCCTAAAATCAAGCCAAAAGTTTCCCGAAGGTTTACACTGCATAATAAAACCAAATTGTTTGAAAAGGAACCATTGACAAATCTTGCTGCGGCAAACCGGACTTGATTTTTTTCTCTTGAAGACCTTTTATCCCTCATCCAAAAGACTTCTTCAGTTGTACAAGATTGTGGGGAGCTTGCTCGGAGCTAGTGTGTCGACAGATCAACACCCACACACACCAGATCCATCCGCACCATACAAACCACCCACAGAGAACCACAGCCATAGCCAAAAATCAAGCCCTGATCATTAGCACCCGAGCCTCACCCAGAGTGATCCAACGGATTTCCTTTGTTTTACACAATCCACACATTAGCTGTACAATTGCCTATTCAGATTTTTACTCAGGTGAGTCCCTGGAATTCGTACCTTTGTTCCCAAAAACGATGAACAGACAATGACGCCCACATCAACACAATATCCCCCATTCAACCAAGTTTCTGCAAAACAAATCACTCATTAACGTAACGAGCCATCTCAACTTGGATCAACCCCAGCAGTTACAGTATATACCGCAAAGTCCCCACGGTCCAGTAGAACCTTAGAGGCTGCTGGATAAGAGGTGCAACGTCTAAAAGGGAAAAAAAAAAATCTGGCCCGGCTGCCAAGACAAGATTTGAAAACGATTGTCAATGGTCTGGACGGTTTAGAACCTTCTTAGACATTTCAAGAGGAATGAGTGGCATGTGTTAACTCCCATCTATTTAATTTCAAATTTCATTAAACATTTTACAATTGTGTTTTGTTTATCAGTCCCTCAATCTCAGACCGCTGCCCTTTGCATAGTGAATCAAGTTTTGGACTACTTATTTAATGAGAGGTCAGGGGATGCTCTTTAATCCTGAATCTAAGTACTAGGAGTAAATAACAACAGGCTCAAATAAACCAGTGACTTAAAGAAGGGAAACTTGCAGCATCCTCAAATGTGATATCTGAGATTAAGCTTTTGTGAAATCTGAAAGCAAAGCATGTAAAATGGATGAGAGAAGACCATTTCAAATAATTCTATCATCCATAAAACCTTCAATAACTGATCTAGCTTGTATTGTACAGGCGTTACTCCGCAGAAGTTTCTCAGGTGACCGTTGCATTCGTCCAAGAAGCTCCATTGCTGCTTTGGGATCTGATCTCCATTTTACCACAGCAGGGCTGGGCAACTCTCCTTCTCCCTCAGGTCAGTTGGCAATGAACTGCATGACACACTGAGCACAAATTACATAGATATACACACACAAATTGTAAATATGATTTTATATGCTCTCTTTTCATTCTTCTTTTTACCTACTAGAGGAAGCTGAGAGGCTACCCACATAAAATATCTCCCTGCCTTTGAGAACCACATGTATCCCGCAATGCTGGACCCAAACAAAGCCTTCGCGCCCTGAACGACGGTGATAAGGAGGGGCAAAAAAAAAGAGTCAGTCACAACTAAAGAGCAAAAAAGTAAAGTCAAAGTACAGCCAAGGCCATTAGAAGTGATGTTTAATGGTCTTAGGCTTTGGGAAATCAGCACAGTGATAATGTAAAAAGGACAATGCGAATGTCAGTCCAGGTGCCACATTTTAATGTTCCCTGTTACATTTCACACGGTAGGGTCTGACTACTTAGTAAGTAGCAAGTGAGAAGTTCTGCATGATTGCTGCATGATTGCCAGAGCATTGCTTCACTTTTTTTTTCCCCCCTGCCCCTTGTCATTCTATATTATGTCTGGCTTTAGATATGAACAAAATCACAAACAAACAGAGATTGAATATTATTAGAATTATTTCTTTTTTGATGTTTTTCAAAAAGAAACTGCTGTGTGTCAGTAATTACTAATAAAACATATTTTTTTACAGAATGAGTAGACATTGTCCCACTGATCATCCCAAAAAATATCATAAACCAAAACCATGTCAATGTGTATGGGTACAGTTTGATATTCACTTGCTTTTGAGTGCTCTATGTTAAGATTTTTTTTCTGTTTTTTTTCTATTTTTTTATTGTCCTGCTTTTAGCAGATGTTTTAAACAGTGAAGATTAAGTTTTGAGCAATGCACTGAAGTAATACAGGTCATTGTTATTTTGTAGAGATTATTTTCTCAGGATTGGTTTGCCTTTGGATGTTTGTATTTCTAAGGAATGTTACTGTGAAAAAAAATACACATAGATGTAATGTTTTCTTTAACACTGTGATTCCTTAGAAAGATTTTTTAGCACATTTTTTCGTTACAAAAAATGCACTTTCTGTTTCTTAATGCTGTTACATTTGTTTGATCTTTGCTGTCGCTATTTCGGAAAATCACAATCCACTTGTGTTTGTTTCATAAATCATGAAGTGATGTTTTCTGGCTGAATAGATCTTTTAATTAGAGTCACCTTCATTTTTCTGGCTTTCTGCTCTCTCAAAAAACCAAAAGAGTATATTTGTATTTCTCTCCATCATTCCGAAACTATCCCAGCTATTTCAGCTTTATTTGGCTCCTTTTTTGATTAGTTCTATGTAAGCTGCTAATCCTAATAGAACTTGTACATGATAATGAAAAAAAAAAAACATAATTGACTCAGCAAGAACTGTAAATGGAGTTCTACAGTTTCCACAGAACATACAGCTAAGATTAACTCAATACCTTTTATTCAATTTCATTCTTGTCCAATCAATACTGGATAAAATGTAAAACTTACTGTTGATTTCCTACATTCAGAAGCACCAGTTTGTACTAGAAATTATGTTGGACAGAGTTGCTTGAGTGTTTCATTGTATTGGGTTTATGCATTTGTCAGAGGGATTTTAAAAAAAATATATATACATGTTTTTTAATCATAAAATGCCTTTTTTCTTGGCCGAATTGTGTTCAAAAGTTATTGTACTGTAAAAATACAATAGCCAGATGTCATCACTACTGCTATGCACCCTAAGCTTTCCTTACTGTATATGTTTATACCCAGCGATCCAACGGCTAAAGTAGAGGGATCTGTAGACAAATGTTGCTCGTAATTTTGTGCCGACTTGTACAAAAAATAAATCTTTTTGTAATTAAATTCAAATTTAGATTTCACTCACTTTCTCAAAGGTAGTGCACTACAAGTCATTCACAATGTTCAACAGACAGATTCCTTGTGGAGAGTGTGTGATTTCTAGACATAAAATCAAGGTAAAATGAGGTGGATATTTGGAATTTCATTTCATAACATATTGTCCTTGTCTGACTGTTATCTGTACATCCTAAGCTCAAATTACCCCCTGACAGAAAATGGATTCTTCAGGCTTAGTCACAGAGTACATGGAGTTCAAAAACATAGTCATATTTGTTTAAGCGAAGGGGCCATCAGCTTTCAGAAAGAAGTGTATTGTACTTCAACACAAACACTCGTCAGAACTCGACAGGAGTGTCTTGATTTTCCTTTCATTTTTAATTCTTGATGTCATCTTTTCCTTTAATACTGCCATTATTTTTATTGGTTTGAATTTACACTATTGTGTTTTCCATAGTTTTTTTCCTTTCCCTTTTTTTTTTCCCAAAAATTAGCATTGCAGCTGTAATCAACCCACAAGATATGATGTTCCAGTCCAGATGTGGGTGATGTATTCAGGTATTACTTCTGACAATGAGCTTGTATTGTTTGCTAGCAGCAAGATTACACAAAACAAATACCAAGCCTATTTTATTGAAATTTTGAGGACGGATGAGGCCCTGGACAGGCATATTTCCTAGGAAAAAGTCTCATTCATGTTTGCTTTTACCAAGTGAAAACTGAATTTTAGAAACATGATCATTTATTTTTCTATATTTTAGTTCATTAGAAAGAGAGCAATATTTGCTTATAGCAGAGAGAATTTCCAAGACCCTTTTGCATTTGTTGCATAACCTCATCTTACCTCTGATGCAAGGTAAGCTGAATATGTATTAATCGCCATACAAACTATGTTGTTCATTACATTGTCATGTGACAAAAAAACAATGCATTTTTTGTTGAAGCACTCAACAGGGGTCAATCTTTTGTGCTGGTATGTATGCTGAACAAAAGCCAGGCCAAACTGGCCAAACTCCTACTTTGACCATGTAGGAAGGGTATATGCAAATTCATCTGCATGTCGACCCCATCTACCCACATTGTTTGCAAGTCACTTTCAGGCAGCGTTGTAGTTGGATGCATTCTTATGCAATCTGTCTCCAAATTACATCTTTCTCTTTTTTACCTCTTGTCCTTGTTGCCTCTCTGCTCCCTCCTGCTGCTGAGGACCTTGGTTCCCACCCCTGGCTCAACCCTCAGCAGTCACATGACAGGGACCAAGAGATCCAGTATAATACAAAGGATTCTGCTAAATGTGCATGCCTAGTCCAGACGAGGATCAGTAGGCCTCAGGGTCTGCATCAAAGCAGAGTCACCATTAGCGTATTTTCCCTACACTTGCACAATCTCTCCACAGCTTGAGTTGGCATTTTTGTTCCCGCAAGCAGGTAGGTGGCATTTAATGTAATAGAGTACGCACAATAGATGTAATTCAACCTGTTGTATGCATTTCAGATAGTTTTTAATAAAGGGGTCGTGTTTAGTCCTCTTATCTTTAATGAAGATGAAGGATTTACATTCATGAGAAGAATAAATACATAAATACATTTGAAAAACATAAATAAAACAGGAGAGTTTCACCACCAAATGAAGTGTGGGAAACCACATCTCAATAGTGATCCATGTTTTCTCATCACTAAAAGTCAGTGTGAAAAATAATCAAGTTGTATTACATGTTGGATTAGAATGAAAAAAAAACCCACCTGTTTGGGTTTAGTTTTAGTGTCAGTGGCATTGTGGGTAACCGTAATACATAATGATTTCTGTCCAGGTTTAATTAAATAATCATGAAATGGTTCAATGTATTCTTGTCCTTGGTCATAGAATATGCAAAATTTGTATTTACGATAATGGTCATTTTCTACTTTTATTGAATGTGCTGTGGACCTGTTTTTGGTCTGACTTTGTTGTCTATTATTATAGAATTGCGTCTGCAAATGCTTAAACACACTTAATAAAAAATAACGTGATTAAAATATAGCCCGAGAATAAATGTGTATTTTGTAGGAGGCTAGGGTGGAAAGAAAATACAATTATGTTGGGACTCCCACACGTGTTTCAAAGTTCGGCCATTTGTGCTGAGAAGAGAATGGCAGACCGTTATATCATATCTAATATGGCTAAGTGTTACCATGTGTGAAGGGCTGTTCTCTTTGTTGAGGTTACGTATTACATACCCAGTGAGAGAATAAGATCATGATCATAATTTATTTCCAACGTGTTCCTTGTTTGCATCACAAATAATCATTTTTTTTTGCAGGTAAACTTAATTGCTGTGGTTGATTTACAAGTCATTAGATAATGCTTTATAATGATATAATTATAAATCAAAAAGATACAAATGACATGCATGCTTGTAGGTAGCTAAATTGTTCACCCTAATGTAAGAGGTTGTCCCTGGCATGCTGGTGCTTGTGTGTTTAAAAAAGGGCCGACCGAAAGGTTACGTTTCAGTGGGGGTAGGGAAGGGGAAGAGGAGGAGCTGCACTTACTCACATTCCATCTCCTCCTATCCCGCAGTTCAGACAGACACAAAACACATAGTGAGATTTTGAAACCAGCCTCTAATAGAGAGAAAATTCAAGTGTCATGGCGACGAAGGGCATGTGCGCCTGTGCAGTCCCGCCCCTGTCAAGTGCAGAGGAGACACGGAGGTAAAATGTAAGCCGGTGGAAGTGTATGTGCGTGTGTGTTTGTATATGAGGTGGGACAGGGATGTGTGAATATAAACACATAAAAAGGAATTTATACACTTTCACCCACACATTTTGAATGATGGCTCTGAAAAAAACAAGGTCACAATGGAGCAACTGTTTTGAAAAGACGGGAGGAGGAGAGTCAGTTTAAATAAGGTAAGGTCAATTTGGAAAAGTCACACAGATCGGAAATATGAATGTAACTGATAATGGACGTTTAAGACTTCTGACTATTTTAGTTAACTGCTCACTCTTCTGCTCCTTGTAATCCATGCAGATTATAGGTATAGAATCAAAAGAAAATGATGATGAATTCTTTTGTACGTAACTAAATAGCGTTATTCCCCTGTAACTGAGTGTGATTTACATGCTTGATACATTTGAGTTTAATGATAGACATAATATATTTACCACAGCATAAAATAATAACCTGTTTTCAAGGAGACAAGTTCTTGTATGTTCTTGTGATGTTTAAGAGCGGACTATTTAAAATGGGACGCAATTGTATTCCAATGTTTTTAGGACAGACCTTAATGAATGGATAGATGTCAAGGCCACATGGTGGTTTTTAAGAGAGTAGTGGGTTAGTGGGTGAAAAGAGAGATTGAATAAAAGGCAGAGCATGAGGAGGGTGGGAAGGTTGAGCTCTACCATTTGGACACATGGTTTTACATGCACTAAGTCCAGTTCGGCTACTTTTTTATGTATGTGAAATCCAAATACTTTTTTACGGTTGAAAAAAAATCTGTTAGAATATTTTTGATTTCATTCTTGTCTTTGTAAATGACCTTCTGAAGGTCGACGGCATTGGTTCCACTGAAACAGACCTTGAACATTTTTTTCTCAATCTAAATAAATCAGAAAACTAAAGTGTTTCATGCCATGAAGAGATTATTGTAGATATGTATACATATGCAAAAATGGCAAATATGGAACACAGTACGCTGTCACGATAACCATGATAATTGTTGCTTTTTGGGTTGACACTGATGGGTTTTACTTTTTATTTACCAAACTGAACTGTCTTATTTTTGTTTTTCAGATTGTGCAAATCTTCATTTCCTGCATTACCTAATATACCACCATCATGTCACTGCTGACTCATGTGCTGGCCTGTCTGTTTGGAATGGGCTCTTGGGTGGCCATCAATGGCATGTGGGTGGAACTCCCATTGATAGTTCCAGATGTCCCAGAGGCCTGGTACCTTCCTTCCTACCTCACAGTCCTCATCCAGATGGCCAACATAGGTCCTCTCTTCATCACCCTCATGCACCGATTTCTCCCAGGGGTGCTGGACGAGCGACCAGTCATCTATTTCATTGTGGTGTTGGGGGTAATAGCAACGTTCCTCTTGGCTTTTTTCTGGAGACACACTGTGATGGTGGCAGGCTCGCTTCACAGTGTGCCCCTTCTGGTGCTATGCTTTCTGCTCTCTGCAGTGGACTGCACATCTTCTGTCACATTCCTGCCTTTCATGATGAGACTACGTCCCCAGTACCTCACCACATATTTTGTAGGAGAAGGCCTTAGTGGTCTGGTGCCTGCCCTGGTGGCTCTAATTCAAGGTGTAGGGGTTGTCCATTGTCGGAATGCCTCTTTATCTGATTTACTCAATTCAACAATGGAAAGTTCCACAATGGCTGGTAGCAGTGAGCTACAAGCCATCTATCAACCTGCAAAATTCTCAGCTCAGGTCTTCTTTATATTCCTCAGTGTCATGATGGTTGTATGTCTAGTAGCCTTCACCCTACTCAACCATTACCCAGCTGTGGCTCGAGAGAAGAACGCCCTGTACTTCTGTGGCGATCTGGAGACAGAAAAGAGAGAGCAAGGTTTTTCTCTGCATCCCCAAACACCAGAGCAGAAGCCAATGATAAGCCCCTCAGAGGGGGTTCGGAGAGAGGCTCGCAGCTCTTTTGGCAAGGGCACATACAGCAACATAGAGGTGGTTTTCATCTTTGTTGTACTAGCCTGGGTAAATGCTCTGACAAATGCAGTTTTGCCATCAGTCCAGTCCTACTCATGCCTGCCTTATGGGAACCAGGCATATCATCTGGCTGCCACCATGGCAGCTGTTGCAAATCCAGTGGCCTGCTTCATTGCCATGTTTATGCCGATAAGGTGAGAAACTTTTTACGGTTGAGCAATTCAGCTATAAACACAACACTGCATTGGTTTTCATGCTCATGGTATCTTATTACGCCCCCTGCAGCAGCCCCAATTTTCAAAGCATATGAGTGGATTCAATTTTTTTTTTTTTTTTTAAATACAAAACTAAACAAATAAAGAACACGGTTCTATCAATATTTATGGAAATATCAACAAGCAGATGTACTTGAAATGTAAAAAAGTCAGTAAATTGCAGACTTTGCATTACTTCACAAATGCAATATTTTGTGGCAATATTTTGTGCTTAAACCGTTGTGGATAATCAATAATTAATGAAGAGCAGTTGAAATTGTTGTTTTAATGTCACTGTCAAAATCCCCCCCAAAATACTCTTGACTTTTTGTCTGTGCATTCATTGCATACCTTAACAGTTCCACAGCAGAGTGAAATGTGTGTTGTCTTGATCTTGGTCACCAGGTCTCTGCTCTTCATGTGTTTCCTGACTGTTTTCGGGAGTGGTTTTGGAGCGTACATCATGGCAATGGCTGCCTTGAGTCCTTGTCCTTTGCTGGTTCATAGTTCCTCTGGGACTGCAGTCATAGTAAGTGACTTTCACCCTAAAGCAGTACATCATGCTATATCTAGCATTTGAAAAGTTGTCCAAGATACTTGTCCAGATTTCTTGTTCCTTTTAAAGTGAGATAACTGTGGCACCCTATGAAATAATAACAGCTATAATAGTATAACAGAAACTGGGGTGTAGAGTGACAGACAGCACTCAAGTGCTCAGAATTTTATTTCAATCCAATCCGTGTTTGTGTTGGATCACTCAGCACTTAAACGTTGTCGCAGTGTCATTTTACACTTTTAACTGGTGTTTCGTGTTGTTTCTGTTTTACACCCCAATATGAATGAGATTCACAATGAAACAGGAACAGAGAGAGATTGCAGAATTCTGGAGAAGAAAAGTTGTCGAAAACTTGTGATTTCCTACTACCAATTATATGACACACAAGCAAAAGTTCCCCAGAATACTGAGGTTTTTTTTATAAGTGCAGTTCAGCTTGACAAATCAGATGGACAAACATGGCTATTTAAAACACCTTAGTATTTCATTATGTGTATGTTCAACACTTTCCAGTATTCTTTAAAGAGAGTTTCACTATATTACCATTTTTAACACGATCTAACAAAACTGATAGATCCTTTATGAATGTAAAAAACAAAACCTTTCTGCATCAAATGTATTTTCTTACATTTGGTCATTAATGGCATTTGGTCTATAATAATGTAGAAGGCTATAGTGTGTTCAGCTATAGTGTCAGCATCTACAAAGTGGATCACTGAAAATATTTTGAACAGAAAGGAAGTATCTTCTTTCTGAACTGATTCAGTTTTTCTTTGGAATGCAACCCTACTTTCTGTTGATATTTTTATAACTAACTTTTATAACTATAACTCTTGTCAAAATAATAAGGTCAGTACACTCAGATCTTTGTGACAAAAACCATATGTCAGCTATTATCATATTTTTATTAAGAAAATTAAGTAACATTTTCTTTCTCCTGCAGGTGTTTGTTTGGATTCTTTTTGTTCTGTCCTTGTCCTATGTGAAGGTCATCATTGGAGTGATTCTGCGAGATGAGGGTCACAGCGCCCTCGTGTGGTGTGGAGCAGTAGTACAGTTGGGCTCCATGGTTGGAGCACTGTCCATGTTTCCATTAGTCAGTGTCTATGGAGTTTTTAAGTCAGGTGATATTTGCAACATTAAATGTCCAATGTAGTAAATAACAAGTTCATCTGTTAAACACAGCTTTACAAAATACAACTATAAATTGCACTTATTCTAGTAGCACTGAAGTTATTCAAGTCATGAGATGTACATATTCCAGTTTGTCTATGGAGGTTCTCAGTCACTGAGGTCATGGTTAAGTCTTTTAGAAATCTAAAGAGCTGAAGAGGCCTTTTGATGAGAGGTGAAACAAATAGATTTCGACAAGAATAATCCAGTTTGTTAGAACAGGGCTGATATACTTGAGTATTAAACCTGACTGCTCTCCCTGAAGTTTTTGAATAGATTTGTGCCGTCATAATGTTTCACATACAATTATGTTTTTATATATGATTTATTTGTTGAGTATTGTTTCACATAATACCACATGTAAAACAACTTATGGCTGAATACTTGTCTTTTTAATAACTGTATCCATTTGATTGGACAGTTAAAATAAAGTTCAAAGTATTTATGTAGTGTTTTACTTTTTCAAGGCAAACCTTAGGCTGCAATATGTGCCTTGATGTAAGTCAATGAGCAAGGAGTATCTTTTGATGTGCATACTTGTCAACAGGTTTAGGAACTGTTCAGCAATTCCAAATAAAACATACAACTATCATTGCTATTGTTTAATTGTCTGATATTCCTGATATTAACCCAAATCAAGTCAGGTTGCAATTTGCTTCTTAAGAATGCAGATTGAAATTAATGTTGTATTTTGCCTGTGTAAAAAAAGTTGCATAAATAAAGAGAGAAAATGAAAGAAAAGTTAAATAAGAGGATAACATAGAAAGGGAGAAAAAAATTCATTATAGAATTTTAAACTAGAAACTTTCTCTCCAAAAATTATTGACTTCACTGACATAATGAACATTTAAAGAATAGAAAGGTCAGTGTGATAACCTGTTTTAGAACAAAGAGGCTGTTGTCTATATTTCGATGGCATCTTTTTAGAATCTAGATAAGCACACATTTAATGAAAGGTGTAACTTGTTGTGACACTTCACTGTTCTTTCAACAATAATCTGATCCAGATTGCATGGATATTCAAGGTAATGTCCTCCAGATGGGGAAATATCGTTCAAAAGATTGTACATATATCATTTCAATTTATGTTGGATGAGCACATTAAGATTTACATAGAAAAAAAGAAGTATACTAACATAGTGTAAAGCAGCAGCAGCAGCAGACGACTCCATAAGTCTGATCTCACAACAGTGGCAGGATGCACCACTTATATATTAACACTAGATGTCTCTGTATGATCTTTAAAAAAGAAAAACCAGAAACCGTCAATGAACTGAAGCCATTTTCCAAGTAGTCATCAGGCTTCAAGAGTCAAATGGTGGAACAGGTTTGATCGGAAGTTATAGAAATAAGTATTAAATGATTAGGCTGGAGTATAACGAATGTGAGACTCTAGCAGACTATAATAACATACCTTGGCAATCTCTTCTATAAGTTTGGTACATGATATAGATTTCTTTAATTCATTCTCCTTTACCCCATCTCTGGAAAAAAGTAAGAAATGAAGAAGGAAAGAGTGGAGTGAAGAAAGAAAAAAGAAAGGAATAAAGAGAGAGCAATAAAACAACACAAATGTTTTCTGATAAATTGGTGTAGGCGGGAGAGTGATGCAGCTCTCTGGAGGGGCAGGGGGTCCCCAGGTCAATGGAGTCATTTCTGCCTCATATCCTCACACTAAATCAGAGTGTACGGAGGGGTTGTTGTTCAAGTATGAGTGTGTATTTATGCTTTCTTTGGTCCACAGAGACAAATAGAAAAGAGGAACTCAGAGCTTGTCAGAGTCTGATTCAGATCCCAGTAGTTCCTCCGTGAGCAGCTGGGGTCATCATATCTGTGTGGCTCATACTTCACCGAGTCTCCTTATCTCCTCCAGTAGTTTCCATGACTTGTGGTGTACTGAATTTAAAAACTGTGCGATGGTTTTCTACGATTTCAACAATAACACATTATCAGAGTGAATCAGTTTGACGGTCTGAAGCAGCCGGAGTAAGAATTTGACCCAGTCCCCTTTAGTTCTGGAACTATCCAAATTGGAATGCTCTTTGGACAGGTGGACCACCTGCTCATAGGAATATAGCTGAATATAGGTCTTTTTTCTCCTTCTGTAGAAATTTTGATATCAAACCGTCTCCCCTCTGCCACATGTGTTGTCGTCTTCGATTCACGCATATTGCAGACTTTGTGAGCGTAATTTCAATTTAAAACACATGGGGGGAAATCCTAGCCTGTGCTGCTCTTTAATGGGCCGTCGTGGGATTGGAGTATGCGGGGAATGATTGAATTTTGTGAGAAGGCCAGGAACGATCCCGTCTAGCCTGCTGTTATGCAATCGACCATTCCCCTCATACAACGCGATGTCTGGTAAAACCCTGAAGAGGGGAAGGGGGGGGCAAAGACTGGAAACCTCGCCGTCTGGACCAAAAGGGAGAAAAAAAAATCTTAATGACTCAAGACTATATAAAAGTGAAACCTGGCTATCAAGTATAAGAAAAGAGGCAAATGAGATGTGAACGGCCACATCAGAAGCAGAGATTTTGGATTGGAGTGGTTTCAATTGTTGTAAATGTGTCTCTACATTGAAATGCATGACATCCTATATTTATTTGCAGATGGAAACATATGGATCCTGTACGAACTGCAGCATACTGCATTATACGTATATATATATATATATATATATATATATATGATTTTGTTTGTCGTGTTCTATTTTCTCTTTGACCTTTTCCACCTGCTTTGGCACACTTGGACAAAATCAAGGTAGTAATTTTTTTTGAAAGCCGCTAAAATGAAATGAATGATCATGTTGTCTAAACTTTTTCACACCCACTGAATTGTATTACACCTCCGCCGACCATCCTCTCAATGCAAGAGAAATTACCTTTTCCCGTTAAGTCCATTATATTTAAATGGACCTGGGGCTCTTCTTCTTTGTTGCAACAAGACATAAAGTAATCAAAAGTTGAAAGCAAACACTCAAGGAGGCACTTAGCAAAAAAGAAAAGCTTTTATGATAAAACATTCATATACAGTGCAGGAGACAGGTAATCTTTGAGCATGATAGGGTTGTCTTGTGGTCAGTTTCACTATAGTATGGCTTGGGGAGTCTTGAAGATGAATGCTGCTAATAACATCCGCCCAGCCCATCATCTACTGGACCATCCAGGCCGAGCAGCTAATACCTGAGTGTGTCTTCACTGGTGTGAATTATGCCTAAAAGAGCTGTTGGAAGCTGCACTAAAGTAGGGTTCATTACCTTGACAGACTGATGACAGATTTGGTCAGACTGCAATGTGCAAGCTCACTCACACACACACACACACACACGCACACACACACACGCACACACACACACACACACACACACACATCATTTGCTGTGTGCGTTTATGTGTGGTTTTGTAATAAACACCTCCATTTTGTAATTTAAAAAAAAATATTACATCAGCATCTTGCAGGTGTTTTGGTAATTATCTCCTTAAAAAGTCAACTTAGTTCAGTAGCTGGCATGAAGACATGCTTTGGTAGCAGAGGAAATATTTGAATATTTTGACTTGGAAAAGAAAAACGTTTTGGTTGATTGATCTGACATTTTGGGGTTTTGGACAAAGCAGGCTCTTCATCAACAAACCCGAAATTAGATTCTTTTGGGCTTTAAACATTTGCTAGCCAAGAAGGGCCCTCCTGGTTGGACTGCAATAATTTGGCCAGCATCAGCAATTGTGTGTCAACAACTGTGTAGCATGTAATGGTGGGATATTGGGTTGGATATTATTGCTAAATAAGTGTTTTAAGCTCACGTGTTGGCCATTCGTTTGAAATAATGTTGTCTTTTTAAGTTGAATCGCAGCTTCTTAAACCTCAAGTACAAGGGGGAGGATTTGGGCTATCTGGAGTGCTGCTGTGACTACTTAACAGGTTGTTATCAGCCTACAGTTGGAGTTTAAGTGCTGCTCATAGAAGCCAATTTGTCAAGAGGCCAAGTTTGAATTTGAATTAATTGCAGCATTATTTGAAGCATAGTCACACACTAACTTTTCTTGACTAAGGTATATCGTGAAAGAGTAGCTTCGAGGTAAATTAAGCAGTGTTTCTCTGCCACCCACGGTTGTGAAAGCTATTTCTTTGACATTTCTTTTCCCAATAGCCAATAACTCACTTTACTGCAAAATCAATCAGTATTTAATGGTCAAGTACAACTGAAGTTGTGTGTGTGTGTTGTACTTGTACAAGTGTGTATACTTGCAATGTGGCAATACCACATTCATATTGACAGAGAGCTGCATGGTCAAGTAGTTCCTTATCAGAAAAATCACCTTCAAATAAAGATTATATATATATATATATATATATATATATATATATACATATATATATATATATATATATATATATGTATATGTATATATATAAAACCAAACGAAAGGCGACAAGCGTTTTCTAAGAAATGTTCAGCTAGTCTTTAAATTATCTTGTTACCTAAGAAAGATCAGGATCATCCGAGAACTGTAGTCATGTGATGTTCTTCATCATTTGAGATTTTGTGGGGAGACATTTTCGATTAAAATCACACCTACTCTGATTTGAATGTTTCATGTTTTACTACACGACAAGGGAGTATTAATTAAACCACCAAAATCTACTTATTGGTCCGTTATAGTCCGTTTGCATGGATAGTATGTGGGGTCAGCTTTAGGTCATAATGGGCATCCATTAGAGGCATTATTTAGAGTCTGATTCCTTTAAGAGGAGTGATTTGCCAACAAAGACAAAGAATCATTACCTTTACCCGCCTCCTCCCTGCCAGCAGTCAATAATGAAGGATCATTAAAATGAATAGATGGACATTCCCCTTTTCTCCGGATCCTTATTGCAAAATCAGTGTCAGGGGAAATGAAGATTGAGCTTGGAGAAGGCGTCTAAAAGCCTCACAGTGATTGTCATGAACTCATCTCCAGTACCAGCTTCCTTTATCTACTGTAAGAGTCTGCACCTGCCTGAACTCTTGACTAGCAAGGGCTTTTACTGTAGACCATTAAGGGCTTCTAATGTGTGCTACAATGCGCTTCAAAATAAACATACTCCATATGTACCGAAACATTTGTCTGTTGGGTAGGTTTTTTGTTTTTTTTGCTCAGCTCTTGTGAACGGGAAAGTGAAACTGAACAGACGTTGGGTTTTCCAAACGTGTGTGTTGGTATTATATAAATGGACACCTAAAGATAATTCTCACATATCTCCATAGCAAGCATCTGTCCTCTCACCAAATTTTACGAAACCCTGCACAACATTTCATGCATCGCAGAGGAAAGAGAGCAGCTCCGGCTGAATGATTGCAGATGGAGAATAAAATGCGTCGCAAGATTTTCCGAGGCCCATCTGGCTGACGCTGTGAGCATCATCTTAAAGTGTCTTTTAAAAGGGTGATTTGTCTGTGGGTTCACAACAATGTGACCATGTCAGCAGTTCATCTGCTGGCCCTGTCACATGCAGATTGGTCTAATGAAAAGGCCGTACACCTGTGGATCATGACAACTACACCCTTAAAGCACATGTGTACACACTCACACACACACACGCACACAACTATTTTTTAAATTACCCATAATATACATGATATGATATTCTGTTTATATTTATATGACACATGTTTTATGAAGGCAATTCTCAGGTAATGATTTCAGGGACCAAAGGGAGAGAATGTAGACCCTGCCTAAGGGGCTGAGGTATTAAAGGTCCCTTGGTATGGTCAAGCCATTATCTCTTAAAGCATCTCCACCCCCATGGTTCTTTCAACATGCCCGTCATAGCAGAATTATACTGAGGATTTACTGCTGCAGATGGCTGTCGAGAGACTGGGGCAGGCGCTCCAGTACCACGCCGATGGTCTCACTTTATAAAAGCTGAAATCAAGGGCTCTGAGGGAATACAATGGGGGGGAGTGAAGTGGGTCCATAAAGACACAATAAATCCAAACAGTGAAACTTCTAAGCCCTATTTCAGGTGTCCTGTGTACACGAGGACACTTGGGAGAAAAAATGGCACGTGCTGTAATTGTTATGATCTTTAGACCGCCTGTGCTGTGTGACAGACAGCCTGCGTAATGTGACCAGGTTACAACTTTCCAAAAATGTACTCAGCTCTTTTTGAGAATACATTTTCACCAGGTTATAGATGCATTATAAAATGTTCAGAATTAAAAAAAAAAAAAAAGTTTTGGTTGGTTCAAGTTATTCCTTGATCTGTAGATGTGGATAAAAAGATCCATCTGCATTGTTACTGGTGACTTCTCTGCATACAAGTCTTCCTTTCATGCTTGAATATTACCCTGTTCAAACGTGTCACTGCACTTTTATGTTTCATGTATTTACATGTCTCAGTAATGTCTGTATATTATATCAGTAACTAGACTTGATGAAGCTAAATAGCTGCCTAAAAAATGTATGAGGGAAGCTTGTGAGACTGTTGGCCATATAATGTGTAATAAAACTCTTATGCTGACACATTGACTTATGTATACGGACTAATATTTCACAAATAATCATTACCACATGATCCACACCAGCACATTATTTGTATCTAACTGCTGCTAGCAAAGCAGAAAAATGCCGAATGCATCCAAAATAAGTTGCAGTTCTCTAAAGGAATTTTTGAGAAAGTAGTGATGCAAGAAGAGTCCACCACCGTTTTTTCAAATTTTGACACGAAAGTCAGAAGCTTATTGTGTCTGCCCAGGAACAATCAAATTTATTTCACGTTAAAAAGAATATATATAAAATTAATAAATAGATCCTGAATAAAAAAAAGTGAAATAAGTGCAATGTTTATTTCTCTCTTTTGTCATGAGAAAATCACATTTTTATCTGTTGTTGCTCTGTTCATCTGTTGTCACTGTTGCATCTATAAACTCCAAATGATTCCCTGGTTAACTGAAGCTTACTGAACTGTAAACTAACAGTAAACACATTCAAGATTATGATTCAACAAATGTTTTTGAATAGAATTATCTTTACCCTAAATTGCTTACCTCTAAATTCAGTCAGTCACTCCCCTTAAGCATTATCCCCCGTACAATGTTTGAAAGCTTATTCTGATAAATGATCATCATGTGTATTATTGCTGTATAAACACTCAACTGAACCTCAACGAAGTCTCCTTGTGTTTTTACAGATTCCCATTCTTCTTGATTTCATGCCTGGAATACCTGCTGCTCTTATGGCCGCTTCTCCGGGCTTTGAAAAGCATGGCCTGGGGTAATCTCTCCACTGTGCCAAAGGGTACAGTCCTGTCAAAAAGGTAAGAACTGGGTGCCAGGAAAAAGAGGTGTGGCTGCATCTGTAAATAGTGTGGCTATTTTTGGGCCCAGTCGAACAGAGGAGCAACGCCTAGGCCTGCCTTCTGTCACTATGGGGATGGGCTCTTCATAACTTTGATGGATGGAAAAAGTCTAGAGGACTGGCAGGTGGTACACAGGAGCGTGGCACAGCTCCCATGGCGAAGAGCTGTTTCAATAACTACCCACAAATAACAATACTCACCGGAAAACCCACAGGTCTCTGCTTGTACCTTGAATAAGAACAGCTTGTTGCATTTTCTCTGTGGGAATATAAGAATGAAATAAAGCTGAAAAAAAAAACAAACACCCACTGATTAATTCAATTAATGCCTCCATTGCTGATAGACGCACTGGAAAATCTCTAAGATGGAGATGTGTTGAGCGAATACTTTTTAGTCTTTCATGACCAAATACATAGAAAGCGAAATATTTCCTTACGACAAATATCAGAAATATGCAGTTGAGCACCATGTGAACACTGAAAAAAAGAATCTCTAATCTGGTCAGTCTCCAGCTGTCTGTATTTCTGTTTGTACGGGATATAGGAACAGTGTTGGAGCAATCTGAGTTTTACTGCCATCATTTGCAGCAAGGTTAAAGGACGGAAAAAGCAAACATAGAAAAAGAAAAAAAACCATTTAAAGCAGTATGGACGTATGGGCAATATATGTAATTGCATACAAATGCTGCCATTTTGACAGCAATCCTTTTTTGTAGCGGATTAAAAAAATCAACCTCTGGGAGTCTTAATGAATTAGTGAAGCCCATTAACTTCATGACGTGGAAACTTGACAATAATAATAATTAGGAACTTGGTGAAATGCTTGGTCACCATGGTGACGTTTATTAATTAACGGTTGAGAACACTTAAAACACAATAAAATTTTCATAAATATATCATATTAAAGAGAAATATTGTTCACCTTGTGCCTACACAGAAAAGCATTACAGTTGCAATGATCTTGAAGCCGAGGAAAGAGTAAGGCACAAAATAGAAACCTTGTTCATACAATTTAGTCATGCTATTATAGTATATTTGCAAAAATGTATAAGGAAGCTACATTGAAAGCTATTGTTAGCTAAATAATCCCCAACATTAGGTCAGAGTGCATGCTCTAAATGACAGATAACATTAAAAGAACACAGCTGTATTAAAGATTCAACGTAGGTAGGTTCATGGCATGTTAGGAGAAATCAATTGCCAATATTTGGTCTGGGAGCAAGAAAACCTGCTCTGTTTCTATGGTAAAGTGCATAATGTTTTTGTATGGGTAACCACTCTAAGTTCATGAGACAGACAGAAAAGGGAAACTTGGACAATAATTTCACCAAAGATAAAATCCTTTGGTTTAGACAGATCAATTATTGCCAGCTGTAAGAAACAGTCCTGCAAACTCAGTTGTATTACTCAGTTGAAGAGTTAAACTGAGTCTATAGTATACTAAGATGATCCCTGTGCCTATTTACACATACAATGGGCAGTGCAAGAAATAATAAACAACACACATTGCCCAGGAGCATTGTCATTTAAATTCAGCAGGTAAACATACCATTGTTCATCTATATTTTAGCTGGAGGAAATGGAAACTCTTAGATCTGCCTTTGTGAGCCCCTGCAAATAAGACAAATAAGTCCTGGAATATGTACTATATCTTTTCAGTGATTGTCTGTGCATCATCATGTCAGGGTCCGGGTCGTGGGTAGTGCACTGGAAGACTGGGCGAGATGATTTAAAAAAATAGGCACCAAGGTGAGATGCACAATTAATGAGAGTAGAAAAAGAAATCATATATATATAGGGCAAAGGATAACAGTTTGGTAAATAGTAAACTGTGTAGTATGAGCATAAGACATACTATCATATGCATTTTTATACAAAAGAATATAATACATAACATTCAGCATAAATGAACAATGAGATGATAAAGAACAAGGACAATTACAATTTAATCTATTCACATATAACTCACACTTTCACTTTGTTTCCCTGTAAAGAAGTAATTGAAACGATAGAAAACATTTTATAAAACCTTCCACTTTGAGTTACGATTGAGCGTGGACATTTGCATTTGTGTGACTGCTGCTGTGGTCGCTGTAAGGCACCAATTTGGTTTTTGTGGACTGACAGCACACACATATGACACAGAGTGGTGATGCATGACAATTATTGTCCCACAAGCATGTCCATGCATGAACATACAGATCACACCTAAAATGAAGATTGTCATTTGTCAACACTAGAAGAGTAATTCAGTCTCATTGAGCTGTTTGGTCCAAAGAGCATCTGCTGATTATTAAGGCAATTGTACTAATATATTTTGCCCCTGATATCACTTCCCTTTTGCACATGTGACATTCATCTTTATTGAATTAGGGACTTGCCAGTGATTGTCTATGAGAGAAAAAAAAAGAGCCGATGGTTGAGTGAGAGATATGGGTCAAAATGCATTCTTCATCATCTGGATCTCTCTATCCTTATGCCGTGTAATTATTGGAAGGGTGATGAGGAGGATGGTGTCGCTGTGTTGGTGTGTCTTTTGCTGCTGAAGACTTTGGGGCATCTACGCATGAGTGTGCACGGAAATGCTGGAGAGGTCATTCCTGATGATCTCATTTACTGTGGAAACAAAGAAGAAGAAGGTTATTCATCAAACATCGCATTAATTATCAATTCAGAGCATAAAGGAATAAATAATTACATACATATTTACTAGAATAATGTGTGGCCTTGATGTCATAGTGGCCACACAAATATAAAAATGTCTATTGGCCACTTTATTGTGTGATTTTAATTGTAGTACGTCTTCATCACAATCGAATCCAGGTTATATTGTTCACATTTCATACCTGTGAAACCTTTTTTAAAATGAAGAAAATTATTTGAATTTGCAAATCAAGTTTTGACGATGGTCTTCTGAACCTTTTTTTTTTTTTACAGTGTATTAGTACAGTTGAAATCACACATTTATCTTTCTCTCAATGTTTTTCTATTTTTCTTTCATTTCAAAATCAAATTAATCTCATTTTCTAGCAGGAAAGCCAAAGGAAAAGTATAATTAGAATTAATTAATCAATCTGTCTTTCTTGGGGATCAAGGTGGTTTACCGATGACCAAAAAATGTTAATGGCCAACATCATATTAGGCACTGAAAACTTTGTGTATTTGTTTCTTGCATACTTGGAGGCAAGTTGCAAAATACCCAGAGCTGAAATCCAAACACATCCATGACATTACCCATCGTTGGTAACTCATATCAGACTGATACACACATTTATTTTTTTTACAGTCATCGTCTTGTCTTTCCTGCCCTCGCCTTTCCCACAGTTGGGCAGACAGAGATCAGTTCCCGGCCTTTATCTCGCCTGTGTTCTTTGGCAAAACAGAGGGAAGTGACTGAGAAGATGGCGAGGACCTCGAGCCCCACGACTCAACGTAAACAAGAGGCTCCTCAGTTATAAAGCCAGTCTGTGATATAGTGAACTGATGTAGTCACACACAGAGTGAAACAGGGGGACTTGGTTAAAAAAACCACAGTGAGGAGCCAAGACAGGAAGTCTACCCACCTTGATGCAGCTTGTTTTGACTAGATAGTGTTTGAATGTTGAAGCATCACGTCGGATTTAGACAAAAAAACAAGAGTTTAACCTTGAGCCCATTCTTGGACTACTGCATGAAGTAGACATGATTTTCTCTGGCTAAGATTTATTTTTAAAGTAGGAACTGACTACAGCTGAGTTTAAGGTTTCAGTGGTTGGGCCCACACTTATAAATGATCTCCTATTTTCAGTATGCCCTCTTTGTTTATAAACTTTCATGCATGAAAATACAAAATGTTGTTCGGGATTCACCTCCCTAAACAGGAGGAACTCCCATTGGAAAAAAAACATACCCAGTGCCAACACTGCCGGCTGTTTTCACCTCCGATCTCAACAGGCATTTACACGCTGAGTTTATTTTTAGATCTGCTATCACAGGACGTAAGGAAGTGTAAGCCCATGCAACAATTAATCAAAACTTTAAGATTGCTGCTCATCCCTGTAACCTTGGTGAGAAAACAGCCTGAGGTACTCATTAGATGGGAGGGGAAAACCCAAGAGTTTTGCAGTCACAAATGAGTGTTTATTTATTTGTTTTTTCGCTTCGAAGGAAAAGCAATAGCTTCCTTTTGTCTTTTGAGCCAGTTTAAAAAAAAAAAAGATGACTATTCTGCATAACTGTGGTGATATATTGTTGCGCTTGTAGAACTAGTACTTTCCATTGGCATGCCCGGTTATGTTCCATTTGCAGGAAATGAGTGATAAAGGAAATAAAAGGTAAAACAGATTGTATTTTCATTTGTGAGAATCTAAGAAACAGGATGTGGCCAACTGTCACACCACAAGACAACACCAAAATTCTATTTATAACTGTTAAATGGGGTAATTCTGTGTATAAGTCAGTTGAAACAACTTCTGAGAAATCAAAAGATTTTCAAAGAGCTGTTGATGAAAAATTGATGATTGATAGGCACAGGCTATACCTGGCCTTTCCGTATCAAGTACAATTCAAACACTCTGCATTTTTATTTACTTTTTCTAACATCCGTCAGCAAAGAGGAGATTGAGGCAGAGAATAGGATTAGATGGTGGCAGAGGACTGACTGTGGCGACCCCTGAAGTGATCAGATGAAAAGAAAAGAAGAGATTTAACATCCTTCATGGATGTAACTGACGAATATCAATTAATTGGTTGCAAAGTGTTTAGTTTTCTTTAACAAAAAAAGAAAGGTTGTTTGAATTTGGTATGTTTCACTTTCCTTGATAGACTAAAGGTAACCAGATTATCAGGTATATACAAGAGCAATCAAACATGGGGGATATTTTGTAAAGAGTAGAATTTGGATCGGAAAATTTGCCACCGAGCATGTAAAGCAACAATATGCATTCAAATTTTTGGCATAGCTGAGTTTAAAAAGGACAGGGAGGGAATCTCTATGTACTATATTGATAAGGAATACTTTATTAAGTTACACAGTGAAGATGGAATGCAATGTTTTCTGCCACTTTTACAAATAAATGAACTCCATGTGGCATGGCATTTACTTCAACAGCTTTGGGAACATATTTATTAACGTATTCATTTATTTTTCTTTCTTCAATTGCCCAGGTTAATAATGGAAAGCTGTAACTGGGAGGATACTTTCTCATGCATAAACAAATAACAGTGGAAAAATGAACGGCAAATATTCCCTCGGTTGGAAAGAAACCTGTCCTTGTTCATTTTAACAAGGAGTGAAATACTTTATTTATATTGCAGTTGCCAGTACAATCAGTAGAGCAAATGGCCCGACCTGTCAGATCAACAATGGCAGCTGAGAGATTCCTTCGATGCAGATTTTGAGGGTAATGCAGGAAGAACTCAAAGAATAGATTACTTTGGCGTTAGAACAATACAATTTTTAACGTGAAGTTTCTAATCTACAGGAGGACATAAGGTGAACACATCCGCTTTAAGGCTTTGGCACTACAAATTTTCAATTCAAGAATTCAGGAAAAGGACCCTAAATGACTCTGGGAACATTAAACCTGTCTTAATACTTTGTAGGTGCTGTTTCGATGTCGAACACCATGTAAACGACGCATTTCAAATTATAAAGAATCATATAAACACATCAATCATTTTCAAAGCACAAGTGGTTCTGTTTTTTTTGTATTTGAAAATATGGAAACAAACTTTATAATGGTGCTATTCTGCCTCTGTTTTCAAATGGCAAAGCTTTGTTATTATGACCTCATTTCTCTACTCTGAGCGTAAGAGTTCAGCGTGGGCCTGACATGCATCAGGGATTTCGTTTAGCATTGTGTGCAGAGTGCTTTACGTCAGGGTCCGATAACAGTTCGACTTCCTCAGAGAACAGAGGATGCCCTGTGGTCTGGTGAGGTGTAGAGCCTTGAAGCCTAAGAGCTGCTTGGAAGTTCATGCTGTAACCTAATCTTCAGCAAAATCAGGTCTGACTAGCAGTGACTGGCAGAGAGTGACTTCACCTTCCTTCAGCTTCTCTCTACTGACTATACAAAACATGGCCTCTGAACTGTGGGCTGTAACAGAGGCTTCCTGCCCAGTACTCCTGTTCTCACTTTTAGTCTCTAGATACCCAAATAGCGGAGGGTACCTTCCTCAATGTCTCTCACTTTCACTGCATGAATAAATCGCAGCTGTGTTTGGGTCAATGACCCTCATGCTGTGTTGAATGGTAATGCTCCCTATGGTTACTTGTACCGCTTACAATACGGCATCAGCTCTGTAAGGAGAGGAAGTAACTTCCTTCTATTGTGGAGCTTAGATACTCAACAGCATGTGAGGAAGTTGCCTTAGTCATATAAGCCTTGACATTCAAAAAAAAAAGCAGGTGAATAAAAAGGAGACTTGCTAAAAGAAAAACTCAGAGTCATACTTCATATGAACTTGGACTACCATGTGAAATTAAACTGAAATCTTAACAAAGGTCCACCTTTCTGATTAGCAACAATTTCATTTCTGTGCACAAATTGCTTTTGCTCCCCCACTTTATCACATCTTCTCTCTGCATCAACAGAAAGACCTAATGGACTATTTGTTGCTTCCCATACATTGCTCAAGTGGCAAGATAGAGACTCCAACAACAATGCTTGTGTTGAGCTGATAACCAGCTGCATGAAAAACAAGGAGAGGTCAAGGGTCAGAGCACACATGAATGACAGGGAGGAAGAAATAAAGACAAAATACCTGAAAAGAGAGTGAGGGAAGTGGACTGCACTACAATACACAATCTTGATAAAGTACTTCATAAATTCGTCTGGGCCTTGCCAGTGGACAGCTTCTAACCCATCATAGGCATCCCTTTGGGCCTAATGATTCGATGATGCGGCTGCAGAGGAAGAGTTTGTTTTAAGACAAAGCAGACTTCAGACTGGGAGCTGTAGCTCAGGTTTTATGGCCCATGGCCAACGTGTCTTCATATACTTAAGGTGTTATAAGATTTCAATAAATACCTACAATAATGAGATAAACAGGTTAAAGAAAGAGGACGTAATGTGAGAAATATTTTATGAGTAAAAAAAAAAACAAATGAGGAGAAAGGAGACTGATAGGCAAATGTGCAAAAAACAGGAAATTCCTTGTCTTTAAATCAGATGGAAGATTGAAGACGTTGAGCATGTTTCAAAGAGCAGTAGCCAAGACCAGAGTGAAGTGATCCTGCTCACGAAGAGCAATGAAGAAATAAAGAAAGAAGTGTAAAAATAAGTGCTACTGTGTCTCTTAGGAGACTTTCATTAAACATATCTGTTTCAGTTTTAGAAGGTTTAGTTAGAAAAGCTGAAATAACCTTCAAAATGACATTTTCTGAGATGAGTTAAAAATGCATCTCTTCTCCACCTGAAGGAATATGCAAAATAATGTTACAAATATATTATGGCTTCCATTCAAAGAGAAATGCAGGTGTTTAACGTCTTTCATTTGTTTCGAAATAGTCAAAGCAAATGTAAACCAACTGGTGTTTCCCAGAGCTAGACATCTAAAGGTAACAGCCAGGCCGCAACCACTTGCAGCCTCCGTCCTCTATCCTGCATGGTGCGATGCCTCTCCCTGTCTCACCTCACTCAGCTCCTCCTCGTCATCTCATTTCCTCACTGGCCCTTGAGGCAGCACATTTGCTCATTTGAGCTTACTCTCCAGGGGGGATTAGAGGGAGGTTACATGCCCGGTGCCACACTCCACCGCCATTATCACTGTCTTCTACTTAATTCTTGCATAGTTTGTATATGTGTTTGTGTGTGTATGTATATATTGTGTATATATTGTGTATATATATATATATATGTGAACTGTATATCATTAACAATCAATCAATAAATAAATAGATAAATAAATAGATAGATAGATAAAGCAGAGATAATAAATGATAGACATAGTAAGTGCTCCCAGCACTTTGCATGAGAGCCATTGGATAAATTAGATTTTTTTAAAATTTATTGTTCATTTGTTGAAATAAACAAAAGAAAAACAAAAAAATGATGAAAATGTAGGGAATATACAAATTAGTATATACAAAAGATTATTTGGTCGGAAAAACAGTGTTGTCTTATTTTCTTATGTTTTTTTTTGTATTTAGTGATTTATTTTTTTTTACAATGCGATATTTGTTTGAAAGTGTTTTCTACCCCTGTTGACTGTTGTTCTGTGAAGCAATATGGCGTTAATTTGCAGATGAGCAATTATATGTTAATATTCATGATGATGCTCTAATGCAACCAAAAAATATATGAATTAGAATAAATAAATAAATAATATAAAATAGTTATTCAAAGTATTTGACTGATATCACAGTTACTCTGTATACAATTACTCTTCCCTTGGTCCATATTTTCTTTTTTCTGTTTTTTTTTTAAAATTGTAAACTGATGGTGTTATTTGAATAACAAATACCGCAAAACTCATCAACTAATGTGTCCATCAAAAGCAAATATACAAGTATATGACAGTCCATGGCTGACTGATAACTCCCACTCAGTTATCAGCAATGCTTTACTACATGTAAAGCATGGCAGAGTAAAACAATCACTACTGCTGGACAATAGAAAGTGCAGAGTAAAACACACACATCTTTGTTATTGAGATATGAAAGGCGACAGATTAAAACCTTTTCTATGGCTCATTACCAATGGGTTTATGGTAAAATAACTCAGCCATCTGATAAAGTTCCTGTGATTGAGTCAGAATTAAAAACGTATGCTCCTGTAGAGGCTGATGCAGATGTCTGAAGAGTTTACTGGCTTTTTAAATAGTGAAGAAAGAAAAAAATAAGAGCACACTGAAACAATCATACTTCAGTGTGCTGCAGTTGCCTGAATGAGAATTTTTGGCAGTGCACCTGCATATAGTATGATTTATCGCTGCATTTCTACATTTACTTTTGTTTTCTTTTAAATCACCTGTTGCCAGTCAGTTGTAATGTAGTTAGGCTTCAAGGTTGTTTATGTAAGGAGAATTTGCTCTACTTTTACAGATGGGGTTATCTCAGTGCTAGCTTTATTTTTCACCATTCATCACAGATAGATGACTCTTTCCTGTTTTGTAGTTCTTGTGTGTCAGCACAGGGTGGCCTTTGATTGACTTGTCCATTGCCATCCTAATATCACACAGCTCACAAAAGTGAAACTTAGAGTCCTCTGCCAATTGTATTTCTGTGTTCAATCAGGATGCTGGTTTCTGGAACCACAATAAGGGTCACTGAGGCATTTTGGGTCTCTTTCAAGGGATTTAAGAGACTTTCCATTTACATTACACCATACACTTACTTTTAGCACTTCTCTCTGATTCTTGTGGGTGTTTTTTGTAGAGGAAGGCAGCCTAATCCTGCATCTCAGTTTTTAGAGCGCGTAGCCTAAAAAGTATACAAATGGATAGTAACTCTTAAAAAGGTCCTACTGCTCATAAAACATGACCCTTCTCTTTCAAACAAACCTACTAAGCTCCTATGCTAAAGTTGGGTGTGATCTGATTAAAACAGTTAACCCCCATAGCTGCCCTGCTACTGCAAATCCTCAATGTCTACTGGGTATTCATACAAGTGGGGGGGAGGCCGCCTCAGGGCACGTATCAGACTTATTCATGTTGACCTGTCTGGAAGCGGGAGCAGAGCGATACTGGCAAATGTTCCACTTATCTCTACTGAAACAACCATCAACCAAATTTTCATCCATCTGGAGGCAGTATAGTTGTCAAGAAACCCAAATGTCTCAGAGTTGAAGGTGAAGCCGGGATTACTCTTCAAGATATATGAGACACAAACATAGCCTCACCTACATTCATATATGCTGTTGGTCTTTTACTGATTAATAGTTGTTGGGGAAGTACAATTTGAATAGCTTAACCTAGACAAGGACCTGCTTTTTTACTGTAGGACGCAGTAAATCTGACACTTTTAATAAAAATGTACGTTACATTTTCATTTGCACAGCATTTAGGAGCTAAGCATTCCAAGTAAAGCTCCCAGAAGATTTGACATAGATGATTTACAACTTAACTATGAAGGAGTTTTTCTCTCAGTTCAATGGGTCTAAAGAGGAGTAAGTTGTCAATTTCCCCACATAAAATAATGTCAAAATAATTCATTAGGAGGAATTATTCATAGGAGGAATCTTTAACCCCCTATTCAACAGACATTTGGTGTATTTCATCTAAATGTCTGTAGCAATTATTGTAGGGAAATGCACATATGTGTATGAATGTAGCTTTAAAAAAAAAGGGTTTTAAAAAAACAACCCCAAAAGATTAATATATATTACAAAAACAACACCACAAAATAAAAACGGTAAAATATCGCTCAGGGAATATTTATGCCCTATCTGAAATCTTAGGCATCCTTAATGAGTAAAAATAAGTAAAAATAAAAGATAAATACAAATGAAATAAATAAAAATCAAAAATTTAAAAATTGAGACTGTAAGGATTATTATTACCCATTATTTGTTAAAATTATCTATTGTTTAGAGCAAGACTAAGCTCTGCTGAATAAAATCGAGAGTCCAGGGACCCATTGAAGTTTATAACTGCTATGGGTCATATGTCAACAGTGGGACACTTTTACAGTTCAGTGGTTATGACCATTCCTTCCCTTGAAATTAACCCACCTACCCACTTTTTTGGTAAGTCTCTGTACTGCGAGAAGCCACGAATGGGAGAGAAAGAAAATATGATCTTTAACTTCTGTAGTGTTTGTCTTTCTCTAAGTTTTTTCAGTCTTTTGCAGCTACAGCCCTGAATGCAGCTCACAATCCTGCATGCGTGTTTGTGTGAGTGTATGCACGTGCACATGCATGCACGTGCCTGTCTCACATGTGTATGAAGAACACGGACGATGTGGAGAATCTGCCAAGGAAAATCACCAAGATCGCATGCTCCATTCTTCCATCTCAGTTTTTCCCCTCTCTCTTTCAGGCTGTCTATGTCTTCTCTCTTTCTATGGCTGACCTGCTTCTTCTCATGCCTGCTGCATATTCCTGGACGATGACAATCTCCTGACCCCAAAAATATCAAATTCCATCGCTCTTTCTCATTTCTGTGCCCGTGGGTATCTCTCCATTTCGGACTGTGTGAGCTTTGAAGACACAAAATATATTGCATTTAAAGAACCTCACTTTAAGCATTATAATGTTGATTCTGAAAAGTCCTTAAATGATAATGGGACAATTTAAATCTTTATTTGTGAGATTTGTTGTTAAGTCACTTGCAAGTTATGTTTATTTGCTTCATTTTAGATTATAATAGCTACAAATCTACACACTAAATACAAATGAAAACAAACCAAACTCATTTTTCTTATTCCTCACACAAGCATTGAAATAGGGATGGGTTCCCCAATGTTGTACAAAAACAAAAACTTCTTTACAAGGATAATCAACAATCTGCGTACAAGCTGCACATTTTAATTCGTTTTTTTTTAAATGTCCTGTTTCACCTCATTACCTCTCGCTCCTTTTTTTTTTTCCTTTTAATTTCATACTCTCATGCTTTAAATCACCAGTCCCCCTCCTCTCTCTCTTGTTCTAGTTCTGTTTTTATGACTGTCTATTCCACCCCATTTTCTGAGGCATCTGCACATGGAAGAGATGATAGAAGCTGCCAAGTGTTGCGAAAACCCAACGGCTTCCCCCATCTCCCACAGCTGGATCAGACTACTCTGTTGACATCCGTCACTACAGGATACTTTTTCACTGAGCAAACAGATTTTAAAAGGGGGGCTGTTATTAAGTGGTCTGGAATGGAGATCAGCTCCTGTTTACTGATGCCACAGGTATTTACATCTCTCAGATACCTACCAAAAACACTGCCTCGCCGCTTGGGGCAAGACCTTTGGTGCGGTTGTTCCTATATATTGAATGGAAGGTTCCGTTGATCAAAAAGAATCAACTGCTGTCAAAGTTATAGAGAGAGAAAAACTTTTCAGAGGTTTGGCCTGAAAGTCACCCTGACTTCTTACCTCCCCATGTAGATTAGAAAACTAATACCTTGGGAAAAGATGACTAGTTGTGTATGCTGATTTTATAGAAGTTCTCAAACTATACCATATTATTCCTTAGCAGCTGAAATGCTATTGTTTCAAAGCAAATTAATGTTTTCGGTTACTCCTCATTGTATGTGGTATTTGCAGCAAGATAAGTAATCACAAACCAAAAACACACAAACTTCTACTTCATAGTATCAAGTGAATTACTCATGAAAACCTATCCAAAAAATCTCTCTGATTCTGATCCCAACACTAAACATTTGAAACCTACCTTCAAATAGGTCAAGATGAAGGTAATGTATCAGTCATTATTTTCTCTGTATTAAGTGGTGCATCAAAAAAAAATAGATGCATATCAGGTGATTGCATTTTAATGAATTTAAAAACTGTTTTCCTAATCCTGGTCTTTAAGGAGAGTGAGAGAAAGTGCAATGAATTCCTCTTTTCTAAATTGAAATAATTTATAGTGTCCCTCTGGGGTCCAATCTGGGTCTGATCTTTGTAATTTGCATGTGCTGTTATTGAACGTACCATGAGAAACCAAATAAAAAGAAAAATCTCTTGCTGACAATGCAAGAAAATTTTATCTACAAATGGCCTACGTATAGCAATTCATTTTAAAAACTACAATTAATTTATTAATTTTATTAATTTTGTTATCTTGAAAAACTCTTTGTAAGAACCAAGAGGTGTGAAGACGGCACCAACTGACTCACTGGCCAAAGAGACCGGAGAAGAAATCATAACTATTTTGTTGAAGTAATATTACTGTTGTTATCTAATTGAATTACAGCTTATATTCCACTGGTTGAGTAAAAGACTGTTGTAGAGAAAAGCTGAAAACAAATTGACCCTCCAAAGCAAAATAAATAGATAAATAAATAAATGGATACAAAATAATAATTAAAATCCAATCATGAATTGGATATGACTAGATTACTATCCTGGAAGTGCAGTTTATTGCACTTACATTCGGCACATTTGTTTCAGTACAGAGTGTGAATGGCATGATGTGATATGATCAAAGATATACAAAGGAGTATCCAAGCCACAGGCACTATCTGAATCCTGGCCTGCTGCGATCCTTGTCTCTGTGGCTTTTCAACCCATGTTCCCTTGACCTCAGAATGTGAGCCACATAAATGGAGTATTTAAACGGCTGTGTAAGGGGAAGCAAGAAGAAATATATCATGATGAACCAAATGACTAACCCAAATGTATCTGGGGAGGACAGCATGCATCATCTGGCTTTGTTTGACTGCATTCTACTTTTAGCGCCATTGTCTTTTATATTGTGTTTACTTTTCTACACAGCTTGGGTTAATTGGAGAGAACATTCTTACAGTAGCAAATTGGCATCAAACAAAATCTGACATTTGGGCAAAATAAATACAAAAGCCATTCAAAATCAAAGTCTGCCATCTACAGTAAGTGTGTGAGTATAAGATTCCAGACCTCAAAGAAACCCAATTTGTTTAGATAATTTAGCTGCAGTTTTTCAGCAGACACATTCTTTCTCCGTGACTCTGGATATTATGACGGAACGACTGAAACCAGACCAGATCCACTGGCTCTGCTGCCAGGCTTTGGGATGCACACGCAGGCATAAAAGCCAGCACAATTGAGTAATGAATGGACTGAATTCTTACAGATGAATCTTTCTGTGCTGATCAAGACTAAATACATTCCCAATGGCTGTACAAAAGACCTAAAAATCAAAGCACTAATGTAACCCCTTTGCCACTGTCATATGTAACCACTTAGACTAAATTATTTGCTACACTGCACTGCACATAATCTTGGACAATAGTGTTGTAAACTCTCAAAAAAAAAGATGATCACAACCAGGACTCAAAAAGGTCTTACATTCAGCCAATGGGACATAGATAAAAGACATGTAAGAGGAAACAGAGGGTAGTAAGGTAATCTTCCACTTCCACTCAACTGCAAAGACACCATGGTATTCTCTGGCTTCAATTACTGCTCCTCGATTTGGAACTTTAAATTTTACATTAGAAGCACTGGGCTTAACTAGAATGATATATAGCTTATAAATTATCTAGCCCTATTCTTCCTATCCCTTATAAAGACACATTACACTCAAACTCTAAAATGAAAATAATGGGTTACAACCTATGGAGAGGATATTGAATCAAAACTAATCCAAAAAGTGTAGTTCTTGATCCAGAGCATAGATAGCCAATGACTGGAAGGCCAATCTTGGACTGTAGACGTTTATTAATTTTTCCTTCAACAATAAAACTTCTTTAGCAAGCTCCAACCTTAGCTATACTCTACCTCACCATGTGAAAGGCTGGAAGAGTATCAGGACAGCTAATATGAAGGCAGCAATAACAATAATAGTTAAATATCCACTTCCTCTTTGTAGTCATTAATAATAAAATAGCCATCACCCTTCTTCTGGTAGCTGTCAATATCACTATGTCTTTGAGAAAGCCTATGTTCTTGGCATTGCACTTAACCTCAATATAACCTCTCTATTTGTACAGTTTTAGCTGGGAATTGAGCTGAACCTGAAAAGCAAGGAGGTGAAAGGTGCAGTGACATTTACCTTTACATTAGTTCCACATCTTGCTGACTCTACCAGCTACCAGCACAAACACACAGTATAAACATACAGGAGCAGCTCAGCTTTGGTAAGTCCCATTAGACACTTTAGCCTCCACTTTAATGAACAACCCCCCATATCCTCTCTCTTTTCAGTCCCCCCTCTGATCCTACAGCCAGCCTTGCGGCACACTCCAATGTTAGCGACTCAGCATGTTTTCAGTGTAGTGCGGACACACTCTCAATCATCATTAGGGGTTTTGCGGAGACCTGGGGCCAGGGCAACTTGCCAGGATGTGTAAAACTTTCCATGAGGAAAGCCTAGAGTTGCCTTGAAAAGCATCTGAGGTGGATGGAGATCCTCAGCAAGGTTAGAATTCCTTTTTTTTTTTTGCTTCCAGTGGTAAAGCGGACCAACAGCAGCTTGACTTTCAGTTTGAGAAAACAGTTAGAGTTTCAAATGCAGAAACCCTGAATTGAGGAGGAAACAATCACAAGAAAACTACCCCATAACATGAGGCAATCAGAGCACATATGTTAACTGTCAGAAATTGACAGAGGCTGTGCTACAGACTTTGTTTTTCTTATTCTGTGGAATAAAGGTCCTCTGTATCCCAGAGAGGCAGCTGGTAGAAATCTGGCACTCTGATTAGTACTCGTTCTTTTCCTGTGTGCAGCATTCAACTGCATTTCATGATATCACCCATCGCAGCAGTAACTAATCAGAGCAGACACACAGCAGCAGCCTCAGAGGACCGAAAACCTCGCCTCGTCAGGAGGCTACAAAAGTTCTCTCCGCGCATACACATATACGCAAAGAAAACACACACACACACACTCACACACATACAAAATGCCCAGAAACATGAACAGTTGAGCTCTAAATCAAATGTTATCTATGCATCACTCGGGGCTACTGTTTACAACCAATAAAAAAGTCATGGCTGAAGAAGTATGTGTGTGTGTGTGTGTGTGTGTGTGTGTGTGTGTGTGAGTGTGAATGTGTGATTGTGAGTGTGAGTGTGTGTGTGTGTGTGTGTGAGTGTGATTGTGTGCGTGAGTGTGAATGTGTGTGTGAGTGTGATTGTGTGTGTGAGTGTGAATTT
>CAAKHD010013672.1:149548-179971 GCA_901007705.1 Fistularia tabacaria | reverse complement strand
TATATCGCTCGGGGGGTGTGTGTGTACGTAATAAAAAAGTGATGGTGGGTAGTGTGTGTGTGTGTGTGTGTGTGTGTGTGTGTGTGTGTGTGTGTGTGTGTGTGTGTGTGTGTGTGTGTGTGTGTGTGTGTGTGAGTGTGTGTGTGTGTGTGAGTGTGAATGTGAATGTTTTTGTGTGTGAATTTGTATGTGTGTATATGTGTGGTTTTGAGAGGAGAGTTGGTAAGATGAAACAAAAAGTTAAAGAACATGTTTTCATTTACAATTTTAGTGCATAATGACTTGCTTAGACCTAAACCATATGTGTTGGACCTTGATGCTGTCAAATTCTATTGTTATATACATTTATGTCATTTGGTCACAATCATTTGCCTTGTAAAGCACATAAAGTGAGCTGTGAGGGTCTATAAACTGTGAACAATAACTTAAGCTTTATACGGGGTATTAAAATAGTCTACTTTGTGACTTCACGTTACAGTAAGGCAAAGTGTTCAAGCAATGTTTGGTGGCTTTCTGCCTCCATTCACAAAACATTGCTTGTCTGGTGCTTTAGGCCAGAGGTGAAACTGAAGCAGGTAAGAACGGACACACCACTAATTACAAACAGCTGTTCAAAATACATGCAACTGTGGATTTCTCCAATAAAGAGTTGCTGCAGGCACAAGAACACTTATTTAATGTTTTAGCAACTAAGCTTGTGGTTCAGCAGACTGCAAGTTTTAGAGGATTGCCATGGAGAATATGTGTAGGTGGTTCGCAGCTCAGTCTCCTGCCATACCTGTGCTGCTCCTTACAGTACAGCAGCTTGCTGTTGGTACGTTGGATGATTTCTCAAGGGTTGAGTTAAATTTGGGCCTGGCCAGAGAGACATATTTCCTTTGTCTGATGAGATGGGGAAGCCTCAGCGGTTGTGTGTGGGAGGTTCTCCACTCTTGGGAAAGTGTGATCAAGTGTTCACCTACTGACTTCAAATCGCCGACCCCCAATTGCCAGGGAGCAACACCATTCTATATGGCTGGCATTAAATCACTTCTTCTCTGGTGAGGTCATCTGCTTGTCTTCCTTCTCTAATGGAGCGCTCAGCTCCCTAACATACAGCTGTAATGTGGGTGGAAGTGGAGCGGGATGCCCTGTGAGCTGCTTTCCAATCTTATTTATTTTAGCTTAGGGCTCATTTGAAGAATTTGGGATAGGCCTGGACCTGGGAGCAGCAGATGCCTTTGGAGTATGCTGTTACCACCGCATACTTCCCCGGACAACAGGAGCTCACCGCTGATGGTCGTGTGGATGGTAGGTGATGCATACTGGTATAACATTGAGGTTTTCAAGGGGGTGCTTCACAGTCCTCAGTTAATCAATACACATTCCTGTGTGTCCCTAATGCAACTGTAATCACTGACTGAATACATTTGGCCACTGGCAGAGAGGGATTGAGCCTGCTAAAGTAGCAGTGAATGGAGTGGTCGGGAAGGACAAACAAGATTATGTGAGTTCAACTTTGCAGCACAGAAGACATTTGGTATGTCTAAATTCTGGTGGTGTAAAAGGACACCTTTACAAACATATTAAATTATAAAAAGTAAGACTACACTTTAATGACTGAGGCTGGACAAGAAGCAATCAGGATGAAACAGCATAAGAAAGAAGAATGCTATAGGGTCTTTTCGGGAGCCTTGCAAAGACAAAAGAAAATCATAGGAGACAAAATATCAGTTTAATAACCTTAAAAGCATCAGATAGGACTAATATTACAGTTTTTCTATCTATGAGGTAGGGGAATCATCAGAATTGACAGATATGCTGACAACTGCCTTTCAATTCAATTACAGTTCCACATCAAAACTCCCATGGTTCCCTCACAACTCCCTCGCTGAGAGCTACTGAATGTGCTCACGACCAAAGACTCACGCACAACTATAATACATGGAAGAAAAAAAAAAGGATTGTATCGCTTATTGGCAATAAGGCACAGAGGTATTTAAACATTTCTAACTGCAACAATGCCGTTGACATGTCTAGTGAATATATATCTAACCAAAAGTAGAGTCTCTGCTATGGTAGATAACAGGTTGGTGACCTGAAAGATACAATCTAACGTGGACACATGAGGCAATAAACCTGACCATATGGTCCCTGGGGTGTGACTGCTCTCATTGCCAGGGAAAGACTGGTGACCCTACGGTCTCCCCTGATGACGACAACCTCAAAGTCTGTGTTCCATGGGGAAAAGACGGGAAAACAAAGCCTGAGCCTCAGAGGTCCAGGGATCCCTCCCAAAAAGATGAGGGGGGAAATAGTTTGGTTCAGGAAACCCCTACCCATTGTTTTGCTTCCTTCATTAGTCGTTGTGTCAATAGTTCAGTTTGCTACGCGTGTGCCACTGTTTTTTTTCTGCTGCACCCCATCTGACCTTACTGCTCTGATGTTTTGACAGATTGTTTCAAAATCCCATCATGGCAATGTACTGTTCTAAAGTAAATCAGCCATTTGGATAACACAGGGTGGAAGTATGCTACACCAAAGGAAAATAAATCTGTTGGGTCTAAAATTAACATATGACGTAAATCAGCAGTCAGTTTCATTAGGAAACTCAGGAAATGTGGCTGGGTAATGCTGTGTGCGGGCACCCAGGTTAATTGAAGATGTTGAATAAATGTAACGCAACAAAGAAACATATATTTGGAAAAAATCTCATCTGAAAAACTTCATCTACAAATACATCATGGCTTACAATTACTATCAGTTGTAAACTATAGATGTATTTCTTCTAACTCACCATCATCTAGGTACATCTGGTCCAGTTCCTGGGGCTCCTGCTTGACGGTGATGGCAATTGCTGTGGAGCTGGAGTCCTCATGGAGTAGGCTGGGTGAGCTCCCATTAGCTTGGGTTGATGCGGCCCCTGCTGCTTGAGCCTGAGTGGGACTGAAGGACTGA
The DNA here is from genome assembly GCA_901007705.1 of Fistularia tabacaria. Classification (NCBI taxonomy): domain Eukaryota; kingdom Metazoa; phylum Chordata; class Actinopteri; order Syngnathiformes; family Fistulariidae; genus Fistularia; species Fistularia tabacaria. The sequence goes on along the minus strand of CAAKHD010013672.1, from coordinate 177,034 downwards.
ACAAATGGGCTCTCCACAGGCCCGCCAGGAGTGGAAGGGTGGGAGACAGGGGAGGATGAAGGGCTACTGTTGGCATACATCTGATGGAAGCCATGGGGCCCTGGGCTGTTGAGGTGGTTGGGGCTGCCCTGAGAATGGAGCATGGCTAGGGAAGAGCAGCTTTCTGGAGATGATGAGTGGGTGAGGATTGTTCGCCCAGGATTCTCCTGAAGAGTGGCCACCATTGGACCTGGGGGTGCTGCATGAGTAGGACTGCTGGGGAGACACTTGTTGTATGCCACTGGGGACAGGTCATGTAGTGTGGGGCTTGAACTGGGAGAAGTTGTTGACATGGCAGCATGGTGTGGTGGGCATGGAGGATAGCCACTGACCAGGCAGGCATCAGATTCAGCTACAGGCATAATGGGAGTGAGCCTGGGCTGGCTGTAGTAGGGCTTTGAATGCATGGGTAGCCCTGCAGTTCCCAAAGAATCATATTCATCACTGGGCTCTGTCTTTATAATCGGCACTGATGAAGGAAAAGAAGACAGAAAGATGGAAATATTTTTTTAAAAAATGTGCAGGGAATCCACATGGCACGATGAGTGCATGTTGGAGGCAGGCACACTTGAGGCAGCAATCCCCTCCATAATTCAGACTAACAACCACTAGTTGAATATGTCTCAGAGTCAAACAGAAAAGCCCTCACGCCTACCCTCCCCCACTTATAAAACCATGAAAAAAGCAAAAGAATAGGGGAAAAGAAAAATGGATGAGTCATCAGAGTGGAAAACCACAGCTGGCTGTAATAATGAATCTGGCCTATTTTCTTTGGACTCTCCTCGCACTCTGATATCCAATAAAACACTACTTTAAACCATAGAACTGCTGCTGCTGTTGCTGCTGCTTGAAATGACTGGACCCCTAGGTTCCATCCACGCTTTAGATATAATTGTTTCTCCTAAGACTGAATGATAGGAAGAGCTTGAGAAAAAAAGGAGATGATTTGATTTTGATTAAGCTGCCAAAGCTCCTTAAGAGGTCGTGGGGCTGCGCCTGTGGTTTGAGGAGCTTCAGGCCACAGCTAATGCAGGAGAGTGCAGCGACACAACTTGATCATCCTGTCTCCCCCTAACTTCCAGCCCAGGACAGACAGTCTGCACTGTTTCCTGATTAGTTCTAACCGACAGGTATCGCATGCCTCTTTTTCACTCTTAAGTATTTTTTTGAAAACAATATTTTGGTTTACGTCCGTCTCAAAGTCATAACAAGAGACAGGTCCACATTCGACAACTCATTGCTGATAGATGGACCTGTATATATACAGAGATTGCATGGGCTAAACAAATAACAACATCATACTAAAATAACAAAATATATTGCAATGACTCCAGAGTCTCAATTGAGAGTCTGTTTCTATTTCTACACATCCTTAGAATGTGTTAATGGTCTGTGTGAACATTTGATGCCAGCTATGAGAGTTTTGGGCTAAATTAGCCTGTCGTGAAAGTTACACATAGGCCTATGGATGTCAATATGAAAAAGATGTCTGTCTAAAATTGGTATTTGCTTTGCACACAATAGAAGTCTTTCAGTGATAGCAAAAGCAAATGAAATGAATGAAGCCCCAGAGTGTAATTTGAAAAGTAGGCTGTTTTTCAAAGTGTTATTATTTTTGTGGGAGTTTTGTGGACATTAATCACAGCGTTAGCCTCTGGGGGCCTGAGCTGTGGTGCTGTGATAACGAAGCAGAGAGCCCATTTACGTCAGCGCTGTCTGCTTTCAGAGCTGAGGGAGTGGGACTAGTGTCTTGGGGAGCATCGTAAGACGAGTCCCATGATGCAAGGGCCTGCTCTTCACTCTCTGGGGAATAACTTGGTCATATGGTGGATTATGCTTTCGAAGACACTTTCTTCAGTAATTCTCTCTTTTTGCTGCCTCTCTCTTTAATGACTGGATAACATGGGTGTGATTTCATGTTGGCTTCACTCCAAAGACCACACTGTCTTTTAAAGGCTTTATAGACAAACATACGTTTCGACCGTTTCTACCTGTTTCTACCCTTGCACAATTTGAGATCCCTTAAAAAACAAAATAAGTGAAGCCAGCACATGGGTGCATTTCATTTATACCGAATTGAATGGAAACAAAACACAAAGAAAGCATAGGTTTGTTTAAGGGATCGAACATCTCAAGGATGGATTAGAAATGCTGGAAAGGGCAGTACTGCTGAACTGTTGCTGGGAGTCAATCTCGTGTTCAACTATACTTCCAGTGCTTAGTGCTACTGCAGTAGTAGAAATCGAAAAAATATATGTTTTATGTAATATTGTTTGATTGGAAAAATACCCTTCACACATCTATCCATTTCAATAAATTTATCCTGGTCACAGGGTTCTGGAGGACTGTAGTTGGATAGATCTCTTTAAAAGGAATTTTTAACCTTGAACAATTGTGAGCAAGAATTTGGGATTTGGACAAAAAAGTTAATTTGATAGGTAAAAAATGCTTGAGTTACAAGAGAGAGAGGATGAGAGTATCTGGGTGGTTTAATTCACTCCAATGTAACTTCAATATTCCTCTTCATACTCCTTCTAAGACTGGCAAAATAGAAAATCAAGTTACGGTGGACATATTTTCCTAAATTTTTCCTTTTCTGTAACAGTGACAGATGTAAACAGGGGTCTCCCTTGAGCTTAATCCATCTGTGTGTCTCCTTTCCACTTTATATGTGAGTTGAGAAAACAGATTCACCAAGCGAATCCCGACTTCACATGGCTTCTATTTCCTCCCAAACTGTGGGTTACAGCCCCCAGACAGTTGATGATCGGCACATGGTTTTCTCTCCCCATCTCTGGCAGTTTCCCCTCTGTCTGCTCATGTTAAATTGATCGGGGCAGGACTGGGCATTTTATCGAGCTTTTGTTTCCTTTAAATGGAAAGGAAACATAGACATGCACTATATATGCGTTTGTGTTAGCACATTGGATTAAGAGGGCTGAAGAATAGAAATTATGTACATTTGTAAATGCTGTTCTTACAGCTTCGGGGGGGGGGCAGGGGTTGTTTTTTCCATTCCTTATTGGTAGGAAGAGGGCATTGGGGAAATAAAATGAATATTAAGGAATCGCCTTGTAACAAAAACACTGTGCTAAATTTGTTCAAGCTTCATAAATCCGGGGTGACATTTAACATGGAGCAGGTGGCATTCCATTAATTTGCAGCCACCTTGTACACCATGACCCACTGTGTAGGCAATCTGGTCCTATAGCATTATTGTATTGTAGGTCAGTCTTGCAATGTCCAATATTAACATGACAAAAATCTTGTCTGACAGTTTATCCCGCTAAATTTTAGAGTGAAAAAACATGGCTGTGCAAATATTTACTAAAAAAGAACAATATGTGGTTCATTAACTTTTCCTGTACGTGTCAGGGAATATGTTTCTGACTCCTCTCTTGAGCTCCAACCACAAACCAGTACAGCAAAGGGAGTCGTTACCAGTTTGTGTTAAGAATAGAACTTGATATTGCAAAGGAATCTCCAAACTGCTTGTAAAAATAAAGGAGTTCCGAGAACTTCTTGGACCCAGCTTTGGTCATTGCCAGCACTTTTTTGGCGTTTGTTGTTTAATGCGGTTGGTGAAACTGTTTCTTATTTGAAGAGCAACACGTCACGTCTCCGCTCACGCAACAATGATTGGAAGCGACCCTGGAAAAGCAACGTTCATTTTGGGAGTTGGACAAGGACACTTGTGTTGCACGTACATCTCAGTATCACAGACAAGCAATTAGATTGACAGGCAAATGACAAATGTTGCTGATGTTTTTACAATATTCATTGGCTGAGGGAGGTTTCATCGAAAGGCCAGTAACTCGGCAGCAAAGCTTATCTGTTACTTTCTTTTAATATGGATTTCAAGATTTTTTCTGGAAAATGTGACCAAATATTTACAAGAAATAACAATGAGAAAAACACCGTGGACAGATCTTTCAGAAGAGACCCAGGATGCAAAGCTCATGTTCTTAAGTAAACACTAAAAGACAGCTTAACTTTGCGGCAACAAATTTAGTTTAAAGATTGTCTGGAAACGTTTAAACAGGCCACCACCACTGCATGAATGTGTTCCGGAGGCAAACATGTCAGCAGACAGAACAAATGGTTTTAACTGCAGCCAAGATTAGATAATGTATTAGAACTGATATAAACAGTAAAATTAAAATTAAGATTGGAAAAAAGAACTGATATGGTAGATGGAGACTAAATGGATAAAATGTAGTGCAAAAAAAAACTAAGCTGTTCAAAGAACCTGAACATAAAGGAGGTAGTGTCTGCACCCCATCAAGAGTTTTCCCAATCCTTCAACTGTCTCAAATAAATCTATTTTAAGGGCTGGGTTTTGGTTTATATAGATGAGCAGACACTGAAGTGTGACAAAATAACTCCCCAAACAGCGTCAGTGACCACAACTGTGCGGAAGGCCGGAAGAGCCCTTTTCATACAGGAAAGCAACTAAGTGTTGACAGCAGTCTGTTTGTGCATATCCGCGTGGGCGTCCTCTTCAGCCCACCCGGGGTACCTGGCTACAGTGATAGTTGTCTGTCACTCACAGACACACACTGAAAACACCAACAGCAAACTGCTTCACAAGGATTTCCTCATTCTTTGTTGTTTTGTTGAAACACGAAATTTATTTCAGACGTCATCACGACTGGAGCTCCGATTACACTGATATTAAGCTTTATGCAATTTATTTTTGTGAATGGTCTAAAGCCAGTTTGCGAAAACAGAAAGACATGAACAAGTATTTGACATTTAATCATAACTATATATGGTTCCATTTCAAAGGAAGCATTTGTGCTTTGGTTATTATCCTGCAAAGCTGTAATATGATACTGCATCTGAACCATGTCTCTGCTGTCCGTCTCTACTAAAGATTTCGCTGATAGAAGGATATTGTACTGTATATCTTAATGTTTTTTTCTAATGAGTGGTTAATATAAAAATTGATTTCAGCAGCTTTTTATTCATGGTCTCTTTGGCTGTAACATCGGTGAGTTAATTATGCTCCTTTGAGAAGACGGTGGCTCTGCTTGTGTGGTCTTCAGTGTACTTGTGGTTTACTTGGCAGCAAAAAAAACTGAACACAACAAGCCATCTTTTAATTAGAGTTGTGTTTATACTTTGGGGTATTACTTAGAGGTGCATAGCAGACACAGATAAGCCTCTCCATCTCTTAATCAGTAGCAGTACATATTATAAAGTAGACATGCTATATACGGCCAAAATTTGTGAGGGCCTTTACTGGTCACTTCATTCACTGGTTGCTCATGAGTCAGGGAACTCCAAATAGGGGTCTGTTCTATTTTTTTACAGAGTCTTCATCTTGAATACAAAACATTTACCCCATCTCTTCTGGCCTCAAATGCATCCACTGATAACCTGAATGATGGATTGTATTTAGAAATGTTAAACTCAACTCATGCTACCCTAGCCGTTGAGACCCTTTAGATGCTGACATATGCAAACAAGGTATAATTGTTCACCTCTTTTAAATAGATGGTCATTGGTTAGAATCTCTGAATCTCTAAATGAACAGGTAAAATGTAATCTATCAATGTATGTATCTATGCATCTATCTATGCATCTATCTTTGTATGTATGTATGTATGTATGTATGTATGTATGTATCTATCTATCTATCTATCTATCTATCTATCTATCTATCTATCTATCTATCTATCTATCTATCTATCTATCTATCTACCTATCTATCTATCTATCTATCATTATGAAATGATCAGGAAAATTGAATGGCGGGAGAGATACGTCTTCTTTTTTTCTCCCCTAAAGTGGCATTTCCCTTCTGCCTATTCTTTTTTTCCCCTGACTTTAACTTTACTTGTCAAATGGTTTATTGGTTTGTGGTTTGCACACACGTTAGCTGCCCTCATTTGCCCTTTACAAATGTTAATTCCAATTAGTATCAAACAGAATTCATGAGCATGAACACGTCGGTAAGTTAGAAAAAAGAGAAAAAAAAAGAAAAAAAAGGAAAACAAAAAAACTGCAGTGCACATTTCATAAAACCCTGATTTCTTTTCAGTTTTATTAATTTGAAACAGAATTTGAAAGATGAAAGAAAATAAGTGCATTGATAAGAGCTCAGCATGCACATGTCATCCTGATATATTTAAAATGTAAAAAAAATAATGAAAATGATATCATATAATTCACCTCCAAATACTGTGTCAATCAATAGCTCAAAACCTAGTTTTGAGGAAGAACACATCTCTTAACTCACCAATGCATTCTTTGAATTCCAGAGTGAAAGCCATCTATAAACACTACGCCAGGGGCACATGATAAACATGGAGAAAAGTATCCCTGTGTTTTCAGGTTGTTACATGAATGACAGCACAGCACCTTGTGTGTGTGTGTGTGTGTGTGTGTGTGTGTGTGTGTGTGTGTGTGTGTGTGTGTGTGTTACGAAGGCAAGAGTGCATTGTGTGATGCATGGTGTGAAACTCAGGTTGTCGTTGAATTGACTTCTCTACATCAACACTGCTCGGAGGCCCTGTCACTCAGCAGGTAGACCTCATCGCGATAGAACGTGGCCTCACTACAGAATAAACACAACACACATCTTCTGCCCTCACTCAAAGGCAAAGTGATGCCATGCCTAATGTCAAAAATATACACTGCATAATGACCTCAAATGTTTCATGGCATGTTGATAGTTGCAGTAAACTAGGGTGGATATCAAAACCTAAAGTAAAGACAACATGCAGCTTCTTAAAATTATGCATCTTACTGATAACACTAACACAGATGAAATGCATGATAAATACCATTAGGTGGCAGGAAGGTGAAGCGCTGGTATTGGCTTCTCTTCCTCTTGCCATTGCATACGTAGAAGTTCACCTGCACAGGGCTGGATATTCTCTGGTTACGGTACGGTGGGATCTCCACAACAAGGGCATTCTGAAAAGCAGATTACATTGGTTTGATAAGAGTTGATAAAACATCAGAATAATTTAACCTGAACCAGATTTTATGTCACTCCAAATTCACATTTCTAGAATTTCAGTATATTAGTCCGCTCCCATATTTACTCTACAGTTGGCTCACATTAGGATACTGTTTCTAGGAGTTTCGTCTGGGAACTAGCTCAAATTAACTTGTCTGGACTGTGCAGATACAGCAGTGAAGCCCATTAGGTTGGTCCAATGCCCATGTTTGTCTATAAGTAAATCCCTTGGGCTCTTGCTTTGTCCCTGTAAAACACGAGCGAAAAGAGGTAGCCAGCTTATTTGTTTGCACAGTCATGCCTCCCTTTGGAGAGGCCTTCCTGTCTTGGCTACTCACTGGACTAGACTTCTGCAAGATTGAATGGACTTGACCGTTTTTTCAAGCTTTCTGTTTGACAAAGGGGATGCAGGGAGAATGTGTGTATAATTCTTGGATAGTTGACACTGGTTTGGATCTCAATAGCCTTGACTAAAGCACAGTCACAGGAAATAAGCTACTCTGGTCATCATAGTAGATGGTGGAAGATGAGTGGGAATGGGCGGGGGCTTGAGTGTGAGGGGTCCAGGGCCCCTTTCTTGGTCTGTCTTCCAGATGCTGATAAAGAAAATAAGCAGGTGGCTGACGACTGAGAGTGTGCATGCATATGGATATTCTTCTTACTTCTAACTTGGTGAAAGTATGACCACGCTGCATTGCAATAAAAATGTAGGCTGGAGGATGCTGTTGGAGCATTATTATAGCTGCCTTGTAAATTGATGCAAAACTGAAATTTGTGACCCTTTTTTTTTACTTGGCCATAGTTGTTTGTTAGGTCGACTAATCAACACCAAATATGAACCCCCCTCTCCCTCCCCCTGCCTGATCCATCCAGCCAAGCCCTACTAGCCAACTAATTTTCCAGGGACTGGGACTCCAGCCATAGCACATCAGCCAGCACTCCTGGCCAATTAGACATCAGAGTTTATATCTACACCTGATGCAACAAAGTTATTTACCTGAGTGAAATGCAACAGCTTGGAGAACAACACCCTCAAGTTGCAGCATTTTAGATGTGCACAGATGGATCAAGTGTAAATTGCATCAAATAGTTCATGCAAAAAATCGAGATATAAAGGGAAAAGATGAGACACTACTGATGAAAGGCATCAGTAATTCAAGCCATACTGTCATGACACATAAGCAAACAAGCTTTTGCAGGTCCTGTACTTGACTCTCCACAGAGCAAATTAACCTCCGTGAAATTTTAATTAATTCCAGAGCCCAAGCAGCTTTCTGTGACATGTAAAACAACATCCTTCATTCCTATCCTTGATGATTCCCTTTTGCTCCCTTTAAAATTAACACAATCTGAATTTTTGACTGAGTGTCAATAAAATAAGAGCGCTGGTTTATTTTCCAATAATTGCTTGCATGACAACCAGCAGGTAAAACAGGGGTATAATTTATTGTGACTGAATGATCACAGGACAAACAAGGTGTTTAAGTCCAATTCACCAATCCACATCAGTTCACTATGAAGTAAATGTTGGGCTATGCTGGAAGGACTGAGGTGTGAGTGTGTGCATATATGTGTATTCTTTTGCTTCCAATTTGTATGTGTATGTATTAATATCTGTGCCTCACAGTTTCAGAGTAACATGTCAGCTCTTGTTTTCTGTGTAAAGTTGAGGAGAATTTGTAAAAAAAATCCATTCAGGATTTTATGGGCTAATATCAACTATAATGCCCCTTGTAATGCCTAAGCAAAAGTTACATCATGTTAGGGTGACAGATGAAGAGGAGAAAGTGTCAGTGTCAGGGTGGGAGTATGTGTGGGAGGAGTACGAATTGTGTCAATGAAATGCACTTACAGCTTTGATGGAGTCCTTGTCAACTTTGGCTTCTGTCTCCCACAGATGATGACCATCTATGAAAAGATAAGGATTCAATATTTTTTGTGATGCCTAAATGAACCTTTCAAAGTTAATGTAGATCTCAAATATGGAAGAACATTTTTGACGCATTGATCTTACTTTTTTCAAAACTCAGATTTATTTTCAGTTCTATGGCGTACCAAGTGCTATTAACAAAGTGAGGCAGTTCAGTATTTGCAATGAAGGCCCATCACATGTGAAGTTCATCTTCTCAAATGAGAGGATTTCACTACTATGATTTTAGGAAACTGGAAATGTAGATAGATATCTGCGCAGGTCTGTTTATTCTATCCATTTCCACCTAAATCAAAATAATTAAATTAGACAAAATTTCAGCTGTATTTGAATTCTTAAGTCAACGTTGCAGAAGAAAAAAAAAAAAAACTTCCACGAGTTCGTTCTCTTGTGATCTCCAGGCCTGTTGCGGTAAAGAGGCTTCCCCCACTGCTATGCAATAAAACATCTGTGAACTACAACAGCTGTGAGCCTGAAGAAAGACATTGTCAGGGTTTCTCACTCATTTTATGCAACACCTTACTGAATAGGCATTCTAAGCTCTGCTAGGGCAATCAGTATGGACCAAAGTGCCATTTTTTTCTATGTGTGTTTCATAACCATGACTCATTATGGGCTGACTGAAAAATAAAGCGACACAGAACGGTCTTTGTGTCATTGGTGCACCATGTGAGGTGGTAGGATGGGCATTGATCTCAGTAGTAGCTTGGGGGCTTTTGACTTTATGGATACAACAATACACTTGCTGATGCAACACCAATCTTTGCTCCTGAAATAAAATGCCACCAGATAAGATAATCATAGACAAATTCCAAAGTGATATTTCAGCCTTTTTACCCCCAATGTCATGTTTTTCACATTATAAAGCAAATGAAAGAAGTGAAACGATCTCAGTCACGATTGGCTTATTATTGGTGAGCTGTGGAGTGTGGGCGGGTGGTCAGCAAGTGAACATCAGCAGATATCTCTTTCCAAACCGGCCTTATTAAAACCAAGGAAAAGAGAAAAGCAGACGGTTAAAACATCTGATAAGACTGCTCTATTTGAACTATGGGAAATAAGAGTTGCATATGGAAAAATGCATACAACTGAGACAAAGATGATGTGAATGCATGTGAAAGAGAAGAAGCGTAGTGGTCCTATAGTACTGCCCTGGAGCATAGAAGTAATACTGGGCAAAGGGAACTGAAAGATTTGCACAGAGGGATGAGGCGGGCATAAGAGTGAAGTGACAGAGTAGGATTAAGCAATTAGAGCCAGACCTGGCAGTGAGAGGGTCAAAGAAGAGTAAGGAGACAGATGAGTGACTCTCATGTTGCATGCAATAAAACCTCAAACTCTACAGTTTTAGTGAGACAATCCAAGAGAAAACCTCAGCCTACAACATCAACCCCAACTTTCACTAGTAAACATGTTTTTCAAACTTTTTCACAGTTATTCAGTGTACCTGCCTCATCATCTTTCCCCTCACATATTGTCATAATCTTTCAGTAGTTCTTTTTTGTCAGTCATAGCAAATCCAAAACTGAGACTGAACCGGGATGACGCCGCATGTGGCATACCTTTGCGAGTCTGAAAGTGCTGTACAACTGATAACCACAGAACTTTCCGTTCACCTCTTCTTCCCTTCAACATCTGCAAAATGCTTCTTTTCCTGACAACACCTCCTCCTTCACGCAAACTCCACCCACGCATAACACACACACACACACACATACACACACACACACACGAACACGCACACATGCACACCCAGATACAGCCACGTACACATACAGCTGCAATATCTGCCATCATTCTGTCCTTCATCGTCAGTGACAAGAGATGAAAGTACAAAACAGTGGAGGATAGAAGTAATCCAAACAAACTGAATCATATGTAAACATGCAAACAAATAGACATGCCTTCTTTGGTGAATCTGTATTGCCCAAAATGACTCACTTGTATAATGGAGTTCCACAGAGACTAATTCTGACACAGACAACCAAGACAGTATATTCATTCATCAGACAATGAGACTACAAGTTGGTAGAGGTTAGGAATCATCTTTCATCCAATCCTGGAGATTTAAGAGACCAGACAACAAATAAACATCACAATAATTACACAATTACACTGTTCCACTGGTAGCTGGACAACTCATCAGACATTTGTGGATACAAACGCCAAAGTAAAGCTGGTGATAGAAAAGAAATCTCAACTAAACTCCTAACTCTGATTTTAAGCTTCCTACTTGCTACTTAACTGTTTTTTGGTATTGATTAAGAACTGTTTTGGGAGTAGGAAAAGAGTCACGTATTGATAATGGAAGGTGGAAATAACTAGTCATGTTTTGCACCACTGTCCCTTGCTCCTCTCTTTTCTACTTACATTTATCAGGTTTATTTTAAATTGTATTACTGTTTCTGTTTATAACTGACCAAAACTCAAAATGATTTTCAGGAAAGGGGAAAGAAAATGGAGTTCCCTCATAACTGATCCCTAAGTTAAAGCTGCTTTCCTCTCTTAAGCACCTGGCCTCTGCCAATCTGACTGGTGAAGTTGAAAAAAAGTGCATCTGCTTTAGATTGTGGCTTAAATTATGACTTGGCGGTAGATTTGTGAAAGGCTTATGGCTAGCCGTTCTTCTTGTATAACAGGGATGGATGGGTGTGCTGACTTGACCCACTGCTACAGTAAGACTGCTGGTCAGTTGAGATGTTTGGGCTTGAACCACTGATCCAGAAACTGTGGTTTATGTTTCGATGACCATCGGATCTTCCATGTATACAGCATCTGGATGATTTATAGATTTCGCAAGGAGGTAATAAAGGTATGGTGCATGCCAATGTGCCACCAATATAATTTTGACATAGCAACCCTTGAACTAATGCAAAGAGGGTACGCGTTGCTGCGTTTAAATGTAAGGACAAGGTGAGAAATGTATTTAAAATATAAATATTCCGATCTTGAACAGAAAAATGGGGCAGTACTATGGATCTCATTGTCTGAATCGTGTCAGTTATATTTACGTATCAAAAATAAGCTTAAAAGAGGCTGTTAAGTCAATTGACAATGTAGAACTGTTTTTATCAAATTGATTTCCTGGCTCAAAATTTTCCAAAAAAAGAGGTGTGTGTTCTCCCCTCCACAAAATTGGACCCATTTTCTGAAAACACCCCAAAATTGGCATACGTGGATACATTTACCTGCTCAGAAGAAAAGGAAAATATATCCCTCAAATACTGTTAAACAGATCACAGCTCTTTTTCTTTGGTATTACTCCTGCCTATACGTCCAGCCTTCAGCAAGAGACCTGTTACTCACTGTTACTGTTACTCATAATTGTACATAACCCGGAGCAGGGGTGGTGGCTGACCTTATGCTGCCACTGCTAAAACTATGTAGCAAGATTGTTCAGGTTGCCCTTGCCTAAAGCCAAAGGGCAGTCTAGACTTATTGCTTGAAGTACAATACATCGACCACATTGACTGATGTTTAGACTTGCCTGAGGTAGACAGACTCAATGAAGTATAAACACAGTTTGAATTAAATTAAACAGTGTCGGTGACTGTCTGTATAATTCAAGTTTGACATATCTGGGATCTCATACCTTTACAATATTACTCTTACAGAGAAGATTCTATATAAAAAGAAAAGTAGCCATAAAGTTTTGTGGCGCACTATGGTGCCCTTATGTTATAGACGTTATTGTAGCCTTGGATTCTCTTAATACCGACTGCGAGCAACGCCAGGTTAAAAAAGAAGATAGAGAAAACCACACTTCTCTGCAGCCCAAGCTGTGTGGTGCTGCCAAACTCCAGGCAACAGTCCAATTCAACCAGATGTAAAAACTATCCAGCTCACCAGGGATTTCCCTTGTCTCCCCTCTGAGTCAGAGTGTAGGCTTTCCCCAGCTCCATCCTCTGTGTTTGTCTGTCTGTCTGTCTTTCTGTTTTACCTGCCTCTAGCACTCATTCCATCCATGGAAAGCAGGGCAAGCCAGAACACACACTGCACAAGGTGCGCCAGGTATGTCTTTCTGCTTCATTGCCAAAACAGCATTTGGACAAACCTAGATGCTCACACAGCTTCAACGCTTACATGCACACACATTGTAATAATAACAGAAAAAGGAGATGGAAAGTTAAAAATAAATGTCCCCATTGGCCGTGCAAATGGCAAATCTCTCTAAAGTAGGAAAAAGGATAAGGCCTCTTGGAAATACACATCAACAATAATTGCGACAAACTTATTAAGAGACTATCTGGCTGCAAATGTGATTGACTTGCGCATCCTGTGGAATGTATTAAGCTTGGCCAAGAGTAAATATCCAGTAAAAAATACCGACCAGCTTGATGAGAGCCATTAAAAAAGGTTGCTACCCTGATTATATTAATTTCCAAACTCCCTAAGCATAAATCAACATTAGAGAGGAAAGCTCAGTTGTTTGTGATAAAGTCTTAGTTTACAGAGTTACAAGCTTGATGTCTCTACAAGATGTCTCTAAGGATGCCCTGCCTGTGCTGCATTTCCTCTTCCTACCTTTCCCTGTCCTCTCCATCAGGTCTATTGTCCTTTCCGTGTCATCCCACTATAGGGAATCCCTGGCAAATGACTCACTAAAAACACTTCCGACTGAATACAGCAAACAGGACCGCAGGCTAGCAGCAATCGCGGGCTTTCACCAAAACAACAATAAACACACGTTCAGTAGGTGCACTGGTTGCAAAGTTTGCATCAGTTATCCTATGGGTGATGAAGTGGAGCTGTGGGGATGGAAGTGGCATCTGAAAAGCAGAAGTAATTATTTTTCAAGGCATATTAAGTCTCCCGTAGTGGCAGAAGCCATGAGCTCCGCTCATTTGATACAAGAGGAACCTCATGGGAGCACAGAGCGACAATCAAAACAACACAGCTAGAAGAATAGGAGTAGTAAAGTGGCTGCAAAAAAAATGATAGCTGGAAACTATGGTGTAATATTACAAGAGATTTAAAGATGCATATGCTTAAGCCATTTTCCTTCCTTTCCCATCAAGACTGGCAAACTCATTAAAATCACCCTCCACATACAGACAACAACGGCTTACATATTATTACTGTTTTCACAAATATGCATGTGATAATTTGTCCTTGCTTTTAATAGTTACCATTTTTAGTTGTCATCATCACCTGCATTCACAAAGCTGTGCTTCGGTTTTTCTGTATTGTCTGAAGTTTACTTGGCATATATTTAAAGGTAAATATCTTTCAGTTTATCCTCATCTCATTGTAAAGTCTCAAATTGCAGTAACACATTGATAGCTATCTACAGTTGCTAAGTCCAAAGCAGAGAGTTAAAATCACGGAATGTGATCATTGACAGCATCTACCCCCTTCTATAAGTAAGATCACATGAAAAAATATGATTTTATGATTTTTAGTGCACTTATTTTATGATGACAGGCTTTTTGTGCGAGGTCGGTTTTAATGTAACATATAATTATTTATAAAAAAGTGGAGAAAGACACTCTAAAACCTGCTGGTGCTCAGAATCTGTGGAACTTTCTGGAGAGTGTTTATTGGAGTCAATTTTGAAAAGTGAGCTGCAGCCCTGACCTTCAATGGCAACAACTGTAATGGCTGTCACCACTGTGGCAAAAGCTGTGATTGGTATACTTCACAAAGAGCTTGGGTTTACATGTAGACGCGTGTCCCACAGTGTGTCTGGACATATTTCAGCCAATGATAATTACCGCAGAGTATTTCTCTGCATTTCATGGGTGCATTTAATCATGAACTTTTCCAAAGGAAAAATAAAATCATAGTTATAGAATAAATCGGTAATATAACTTTGAATTTAATTGGTTTCCTTTCCTCCTTCCAATTCAGTCCTTGTAAATCAACAATAACAGAAATATCAAGTGTGAACTTTGCTTCACCAGCGAGATCCTCTAATTAAAGTATGAATAGACACGATCTTGTCGTATCTATCTGCACTTGCAATTGTTTATATATTTTTAACAACACTGAGTGTTGTGTTTGCCTCTAGCTTACAATTCTATACTCACGTCTGGAATTTTTTGTGATGGGCCTTTTGACGAAAGAGACTGTTTGAATGGTGAGTCATAAACTTTTTACAGAAAAAAACAGACTTGGAAGTAGGCAAGCAACCGCTCTTTTGAACTCTCACTCTATCCTTCTGGACACCACAGAGACAGAAAAGAAACCACCGAAATGTCTATGGCAAGCATGAGTATAGGGATCCCACTAGTGCAGGGCTCCATGCCAGCTAATGTCTTTACCGGGTATTGAGGATAGAGGTAAGATGAAAATGAGGATGGAGTGGAGGGTCGGTCGTGAAAACAAGATAATGAGAGGAAACAGAGTACCCAAGGTAGCAAAAGAGGACGCAAGAGAAGGGAAATAGAAGTTACACTAGGTCATGTGTCTCAAATTGCATGAGGAGGGAGACAAAGTTGCTGATGGACTTTTCTTTCCAGGGGATCCCCCCTCAATGACAAAGTAAATCCAGGAAGGAAGAGACTATATGTTACCAATTTTTGACACTCAATGTCTCCCTTAACCATAAACTTTATATTGCCTACACAACACATAAAGGACAGCAAAAGATGAAGGAGCGTATGATTATGAAGATTCCTTTGTTTCTACTTTTCGAGTTTCTAGACACATATCATTAAAAAAAAAAGAAAGAAAAGTTTTCGTGAGCATTTTATGACAGTTTTGCAGATGGGGATAAGGTGAGATGTTTCCCTCACCCAAACAAACTTGAGATGTTTTCATGTATGTGACCTGGTTAGACTGATCTAAAAAAAATCCCAAAAGATCAAGTTTATAAGGTGATTCAATCCATTATTCTTCAGTCACAGAAAAACAGCTAGAATGTGCTTGATAGTCTCTATCACGATGGCAGTCTGACAGTCAGGTTCGGAAAATTGATTTTGGGTTCTCTACATTCTCTACCATTTTGAATGGACATGCTTATAATAAACATTTATATTGAGAAATAAAGTTTGGTTGATGTATTAAAGTATGATTTCTTGTGCAGCTGTGTTTTTTTTCTGAACATGTGCCACAGTAGTAATTAACTGGCATGCAATCAGTCTATGAAAACTTAAGAGAGAAAGTATTTTTTGGCCACTTCACCATCTCTTTTCATACCTACTGCTCGCCATTACTGGCATTGCTGATTTTTTTTAAAATCAGGTCAGAAGTACATCTGTGCTTAAAGTTATATTTAGTACAGTACGGGTGACGTTAACTTGTTGTGTTTCAAGCACTTTTACTTCAACTGTGAGAGGAAATGCATGGCTGCAAATCCTGGAGAAAGTAAGTGAACACTGAGCTACTGACAGACAGCCCAGTCCTGTATTTCATAGACTGTGGGAGGGAGGGTTAAATGACAAAAGCCAGGGTGTTGGGAGAAGGGGAGGGTGGTGGTAGTGTGGGGGATGGGGGGTATTGCGCATGCCCTGGTTGTGATTCATTTTTTAACTTGTGGTTGAGCACCAGTGAACAGGCAATGGAAACTTTAGCAAATGTAAATATGCTTTGGTTAAAAATATAGTGGCTTAATGCACACCACATGTGTCTCACTGGCAGGTCCTGCTCTATTTTGACGGTAGAAGTGAATGAGGAAACAGTACAGGGGAGTAGGAAGAACACAAATGAAAGAGATATTAAGAAGGGAACTGACAGGCAGTAAACACAGTGTGGTGACCGTAACCTACCTTGGGCCCTCTCCACGAACACCACTTTGGAGTCAGGCAGGAGGTTCAGACCAGTCAGGAGCATCATTTTGCCTCCGGTTGCGGAGTAACTGTCCATACTCTGCTTCTCCACCAAAGGAAGCTCCTGAGCTGACCGCTGGGCTAAAGATAAGAAAGGTGCACATGCGGGCACACATGCACACACACACACACGCACACACATGCAAATCTAATTACTGAATGAAGGCAGCACCCATTGCCTGATCTTCACCATGGTGCCGACAGTGAGTCAGTTCAGCATGAAGCATCCGTGACTCAACCCTGGTCTCTTTCCAAAACTTGTCGTCAATGGTAATACGGCAGTCCAGATTCAGAGCATACAACGCCCAAATTGTGCTATTTAGCCTTTTTCAATTTGGAGTCTGAACAATGAAGCACAAGCTTAGATTAAATTGTTGCTTGAAGGAAAGAGGGTTTACTACATTACTATGATGAGTTCATGATTCCTAGATGAGAGGTTATGGAAAACATCTGCTCTTTAAATAACAGAAAAGGAGGACAAAGGATCAAAACACTATTTTCATGGTTGGATTTTGCATCTTTTTTTCCCCTTTTTTCATTAAGCAACTAGCCATCAATCCTTTGTTTTTATTTTCCATACTATGGCTAAAAATATGCACTTTCAACCACAGAAATGCTTGGATATAATGCATATCATCCAACTGCATACATATTATTTCATGTCCAATTTCTGTTGTATAATTTTCTTGAATTTCTATTTAGTTATGAAAATGATTTAAGTTTGTCTCTGTCACTGGAATCAGTTGTGAGTGGGCACTATCATTCATCAGAGATGTGTCAACTACAGAATATACTCAATATATGATCTAAAATACTATTGGGATAAGCTGAACAAGAAAGGTAATCATCATCTCCACCTTGACCTCAACCTCTACATCTCCAAATTCATGCAAGGAGATGTCATCTGATTGTTTTTTTTTTGTTTGTACCTCCAGTGTCATGGCAACAGTAATAAAAAAAAAACAAACACATTTGCTGTTTCTCCCAATTGCTACAGGTACTGCAAATTCAAACAGGACAGGCAATATCCGAGTTTTCACAAACCTGACTAAACCTCTGCAATGACCGACCAACTTGGAATAACATCCACTTTGTAACATGAGTGGACTTCCCCTTCTTTCTCACAGTAAAACTCCTCTGGCGTGAATAAAACACCATTGTACTTCAATCAATGCATTCATTGAATCTTGTCAAGTCCGGGATTTGCAAATACCCATTTTGCAACCCATGCTGACACAGCAATCTCACCACAATGCCACGTTAATTCAGTCATAAAATGCAAATGGAGATTTATAACCTCTGTGTTTGTGATCACATACAATGCATCTATTGCTGTGACAAATAGTTTGATTATATACAGCTAACTGGGGGCAGAGGTAATGAATATGCTACAGCTACTTATTAAATACTAAATACTCTGATTTATTGGGTTACAGTAAATAATACAAAGTTTCGCTTAAATGGGAAGTTAAGTGCAGAGCTTTCTATTTTGTGGCTTAATTCTGTGTGTGTTTGGGTGTGACTTATAAAGAACACATTACTTACAGCACTCAATGGGGTTTGAGGCGACTTGTAGGGACACTGTCCTGCCATTGGGCTGGTTGATGTGAACTCGAAACACCAGCCTCACTCGAGTGTTTTTGCGCCCGATGTCCGTTTCCCCTTTGCGAAGCTCAATATCTGAGTTGCGCAGCTTCAGGATGCCTGCGCAATCAATTCTGGGACACAGTAAACAGTGCCTCGATTAACATGGTATTTAAAGAAGTTTGCATCATAAACCAGACGGAATGTAAATTGGAGTGTACAACTTTTTTATGTACATGGCAGATATGCATGCTGTAATTAACTAATAGTTTCAGAAAGTATTTGAAATCGTTCTATTACATATATCTGTAACAAGGATGTAGATACTGTATAGCAAAGCACGGGTAACACTGGAATCTGGCTGTTTAAAAAAGGACATTGAGAAGGGTATGGATAAACAGGAAGTATCCAGACATCATGTACTGGAATTTTTTTTAATCCAGTTTGTCATGAAGGATTTATTCCACATTTATGATCTTGCATCTCAGTTTAAAAGTCTGAAGTGTGTAAGAATCCCTCTCACTCAGAGTCCTATTTACCCAAGTTGATGTGTTAGGGGTTAGGGTTAGGGTTATTTTATTGTTATCAGACTTCTTCAAGTCTTTCCCCATCCCACATAAGCTTGAAACATATAAGGTTTCAACATCTGCTAATCATTGCCATGTGAGAGGTAAAGCTTATTTCTAAGATGTCTGTTTTTATTTATTTCATTTTACAATTTGGGAGGGTGGGTTTTTGTTCCCATTTTGAGTTGGAAAAAGGCATTAATTTGCAGGGTGGCCTTTCATGAATTTAAATTAAACTAGAGTGGCTGGTAAAGCGTGAGGAAAAAGGAATGGGATATGGCTGGGCATTTCAATTATTTTACATGCGAGCTTTCCTTGGGCACCATTCCTGGAACATGGTAAATGTCATTTTTTATTTTTCTTATTTTTTCCCTTGATTTTGGTTTGCAAATTTGACTAACTAAGAAAAGAAAAGATGTAACTGCCCACTCCTTTTTAGCTTTGGAAGTGTCATGTCATGCTTATAATTTAAAACAAAAACAAGATGGACATTTTGAATTATTTTGCATTGTTTTTTTCAGGTTTTATGGCATATATGAGGTTAAAGAAAGTATCCAATAAATTCAAAAGTATTCCGTTGTGACTTGAAGCTAAGTTGGTATATCCATTATGTGACAACTTTTCCATATTTGTGTAATGGTAAAAAAAGCAAAAGCAAAAGAAAGAACAAGTACTGAGAAATTATACACGAGACTGATTAGAAGAAAGACGGACTGAAACTTTTTAAAAGCTCGGCCATTTTTCTCTGTTGCCCACATGTTGCACAGTGAGCAAGAGCTTGTGGGGACTACAGCAGAGATAGATCCATGGCAATGAAAGATATTTAACACCTCATGGGATAGAAATACTTGGTCTTAAACCTCTAAATATGCTGAGGGAAAATATGGCCAGACTAAATTCCTGTCCTTTGTGAACTAACTCAGAATAATTGGGAAAATGTATTTTTGTCGAAATGGTTCATCATAGCAAATCAAATTCAGCCTTTGAGGAGAAGCAGTTAAAACGGTTGATGATCAGCCTTGTACAATCCAGTATATTGCATAACAAATGACTTACACATTTATACACTTAATATAGATAAATATATATGCCACTAAGATGAAATGATTATTGGTTCTTTTGTAAAAATTGAATATAAATAGACCAATAGATACACAAATAAAAAATACTTTAATAACGTATACCATCTGAAGTTCAGTTAGAGGTAACAATCTTGTGTAACCACAGCTCAGATAGTATTACTGTACAGCAGTTTCAAACATAACACTGAGGCCTAAACCGAAGTTGATTGATTTCAATGTTGGATACTCAGAATGAAGCCCACGAAAAGGGGCTACTGCATGGATGTGCTGCTGCTCTAAAGGCCACCGCTGCCATTCCAAATGCTGAGTTCTTTTTTTTTTCAAAAGCTTAACTGATATATTTAACAGAGGTATCATTATAAATCTGATAGTAACTCTTTTTTTCATTTCACAAATCTGTAGTTAGGGGAAGGCGATGTATATGCTTGAAGTCATTGGTAGGCCAACAATTTGTTTTAGAAATACCTCGTTCAATTTATAGTAAACACAGGAAAGATGAGATTGATAGTGGATTTGTGGTTTAAGAGCACTCACATAGCTCTCATGTTGTTTTCAGGCAGCAGAGGGATCTCCAGAATTTTAGTGTTGGATTGCATGACTTCATGGCTGGCAGTGGAGACAGTTTTGCCGGTGATACGGTGGACCTGGTAGAAGGCATGTGGTCGCAGGAGGCGGTCGTCTGCGGTTCCAATGAACAGCTGCAGGGTGAGCGGCTCGCTTTCCATATAGCCATAAAGCTGGCAGGAGAACAAAGGGAGCCAGGTGAGAGCAAACATCACATTTTAAGACCTCCATCTCTGGCAACTAGTCATTTAGGAAATAGAGAGTGAGTGCAAATCAGCTACTGGTAGTTACAAACATCCTTATACTTTGGTCTGACTTGTCTGCGGACCTGTAAAATAGTGCAGCCCCCATCTCTTTCACTAGTCTTACGTATCTATTCATTTTTATTTATCTATTTACGGATTGTGCATTCACAACTCAAAATCTGATTGGTTGAAGAAACAGTTTCATCGACACTTATTTTTTGTGCCTGTGAATCTTATTCTGCAGACATCCAGGCAGATTTCTTTGACTTTGATCCTGCCTAGCAACAAATAATGTCTGAAATGTGATTGGTATATGCTTTAGGATGAAAATACATGTCTGGAAGCAGCACAGCCAGGGAAAAAGCTGTGAAGGAAGTGGACAGACCATTTGGAGTTATTAAGTATTCATGGACAAAATATAATTAAAATCAATCTATGATTTCCATATCTTTTAGGCCAGCAGAGAAGGCCTTGCAGGCCCTGACGGCCCACCACTAATATATATATATATATATGGTCTCTACTTCTTTCCATTCACATACACACTACCACAGGGATGATGGCAGAGCTGCCGTGCAAAGCGCTTAACAGCTAAACTGGCTGGGGCTTCAGTGTCTTCCCCAAGGACACTTTGGCACACAGACAGGAGGGGCCTAGAATGAGACCACCAACCTCCCGATTGGAGATAAGCCCACTGAGCCATAGCGGTCCGTATATATATGTAATGTCAAGAGAACCTCTCAAGGACCCAAAGTCATTGAGACAGGTGGGGAAACAGACTTCATCGTTTATTAAAATTGCTCTGTTGCCATTTAAATAAGAGGTACAAAGAGGCCAGCAGAGCACAGACTGAATGATATGAGGGTGACTCTGAGTTTAGAAATGTTATGACACTAATTCATGACTTGATGTGTTTTTTTTTTTTTTTTTTAAACGCATATAATAGTGCAAATTGCATCTTGAGGACTTAAAACTTAATCATTAAAAAAATAACTGAAAATAGTAGTGGTAGTATTAATGATATATCACAAACAAAAAATATACATTTCATAAATTTAGCATTACTACATTAATATTCAACAAGTATGTTATTTAGGCCTTTTATCCTGCCGAGGTTCCAATGGTGCACAGACCCTTGAAGACAGATTCAATGAGAACCTATATTTGCAAATTATTCAACTATTATATAAGTATTATAATGGGATAAAGTGTTTTCAGGTGTTAAATAATTGTAAAAATAATCTAAATTCCAGCCTTAAAGTCTTTGAGAAGTGAATTATACCAAACAACTTTATAGAGTTTGGCATGCAGTCTAAAGGTATCTGTCTTGCCTTTGGGCAGTTATGAAAATGCATTATGATTTCCACTGGAGTTCAGAGACTCAAGCTCAGTGTCCCACTGTGATGAAAGAGACTCCTGTATCAGAACCACCACTTCAAACAAGTACCACTTCCTCTCCCAGCCCTCCATTAGCTGCTACTACTCAACTAATAAAAAGATCAAATCCTTAAAAAAGTGATGACTCTATGGCCATGCATAGTTTCAAAACTACTTTGTTGTGAAAAGTATTTCAAATATGAGGTAGATCGTGCTCCTGCTCCGACTATGCATCAAGTTGGGAACATTATCACTCAGGCCAAGTGTTTTATACCTCAAAATATGTATGCATATGCAGGGTCCTCTAACTTACATTTTTAGATTTTGGTAAGTTATATCTGTTAGATTGGTGAGAGCTTATCTTTGAATGGTGTTCGACCTCTGTGAATCTTTTCAAGTGGCTGTTTGACCACATTTATTGTGAGGGATCACTAATCAAGGACCAAGGCTCACCAAGCCATGGCCATCAGAAAAAATCCAGTAATTGGTCAATTACCCAAGCAAACACCGACACATCATTTCAAACCAATTTTCTTTGAGCTCAATCCGAGTGAAAACAGTGGTACTGTCGAATGGAATAAAAGAAGTCCGTTGTTTATTTAACAGCCTGAGTCCCATAACAAAATGAAGACCACATGTAACCTATGACATAATCTGATTAATGGGTTTATAATTACCTTTGTGAGGGCGGTCAGGGATAGGGGTGTGAGGAAAAGGAAGGCTGGAAGGTCTGGCAAGCTATATCAATTGAAGTCTATGGAAATTAGTGCTTCTTGGACATCTGATGTCTTTGGTTGTGTACAAAATCATTTGGATACTAAATTAAATATTGCCCAGGATGCTAAAAAATCACGAGGATTAAATAGCTTTTGTCAGTAATTTAATTCAAATTTGGGACAAGGCAAAGAACGTGTTCTTTTTCTTCCAGATAGTACAATTTTCAGGATTAATAATGCTGAATAAATATAGTTTATGACCAATTTAGGACAGAAAAATATAATAGCATATGTCTTGGTGATCTAAACGCCAGTCATTCTCTGGTTTTGTTCTTAAAATCAGATATAGGCAGTGGATAGGGAGTGATAAAGACCTAGCTGTCATTTGTCTTCTTTTTCAGCTATCCTATTTTTTTAAGTCTGCCTCTACATAGTGTCTATAGCAGCTGTTTTGACCTGTGGGCTAGTCACACATGAAAGTCATCAGTGAATATGGCCAAGGTCAGGAGCTTCTTGAAGTTTTGCCATCCCAAGGGACCACTTCATCTATGCGGTGATCTCACCGGCAGACACTGTTCTGCTTGTTATATTTTACTTATGGTGTCACCAGCTGTAATTATCCGTAGCTGCACATGCTACTAGTTACTTGTGTATTGACTCTTGAGAGCACTATGGTTGAGCACAAGATACAAATCTGACAGACCATATTGTAAAATTGCATGATGTTTCCTTTGGATTTAATAAAACACAGGCTACTCAGCTTCAAAGCTGTGTCATCTGTCACTTTTGCCACGGCAGACTTCCCTGGATCGCTTGTTGACCTCCAACCATTACTTCAACCGTCAGAGGGTCAGTAGAGGTCCACAAACAAGGTAAGAGGGAGGGTGCAACTTTATCCTGTCACTCATCTTGTGGTAGCACACAATGATGGTCATGTCCTTGCCCAAAACTGTGGTGACCTCATAGGGCAGAGGAAGTGATTAATGAGGTCAGGTAGTCATTTTTGTGATGCTGGTCTTCCTAGCCACTAAGGACAGTGGACTACCCCCCTTCTTTGGTGACCTCCCAGGATTCCTTTACCATATGTGCACTACTGAAATGCTTCCTGTCCCTCTATTCCATAAGCTATCATGGTATATTCCTTATGTGATTTTCACTCACAAAACAGGGTTATAAAATGCAAAACTTGTTAATTTGTTGGCTCTGGTCAGAAGTTTCACACACACCTGTGGCATCGGTTCATATTTGTGTCTTGTGTTGCATGTGAGGCTGGATGAGAGTAGGTTAATTTTGAACAGATGATCTTCTTCTAGCCATAACTGAAACCTATCTGGCACATGCACTGTATATTTATTTAGAAATAATCCAAACCAAGTTTGAATAGAGGCCTGATTTGC
Organism: Fistularia tabacaria; assembly: GCA_901007705.1. Taxonomy (NCBI): domain Eukaryota; kingdom Metazoa; phylum Chordata; class Actinopteri; order Syngnathiformes; family Fistulariidae; genus Fistularia; species Fistularia tabacaria. The sequence continues at coordinate 152,795 of CAAKHD010013672.1, read as the reverse complement.
AGCTGTTTCTGGGTGCCAACTCCTGCCACTGTGTCAGTTAGATCCATTTACACCTCCCACCGCAAGCCATTGTTGCTTGAGCAATTTCTCAACTCAAACATTGTGGATATGGCAGCTGATGCACTAATTGAGTAATTGTGTGCAGCTGTATTGTCTGGGTCAGTTATGATGATGTGGAGGGATGTCAAGCTAAAAGGGGGAGGTTTGGGGGGGGGGGATAGCACCCCATTCGCTTCTCATGATTCACATCCCAGTCTTGCACCATTATAGATCAACCATCAGGATATTGGGAGCTGAACTTGGAATTTAGCCTTTTTTTTTTCTTCTACTGAATACTTAGTAAACTATATTCGGTTGATTGTTTTTACATATTATTAATTCTATTTCTATGACAATCTCAACTATTCCTTTAAGTTGGCTTCAGGAGCTTTCAGCAATTTGAAAATGTGTTAACAATGACTTGCTGGTACACTAGATTACTTGTCTGAGTAGAACAGGCCTGCAGTGAGTTGACTTTTATCCCTCAGCAGTGATTTCATCATCGCCTGGAGAAGTGTCATGACTTGTCATGAAGTCCACGTGGCGCAGAAAATTACAGAAAAGGAGAAAAAGACTGGAAGCAGCAAAGGAGGGGAGCAACTGGGTTAGGGGAGGAGAATTACAACAGTGGATTCAAGCTTTTTGGAATTATCACGCCCTTCCCTATCCATCAAGTGCTGACAGCAATACTACTAGACTTTGCTGTACCCAATTAAATGTATACTAATCCAAGTTGTCTCTCCTTCCAGACATTACTCCATCCAGTGCTCCATATTGAATGCATACAGCAACATATGCAATCCTTTAACATTCAGCCTTTCCAAAAACCCCATATGCTGCTTCATTTCATAAGAAACCCAGTAACCATATTCTTTAAAGTTTGTGTTGAAATAAGTCTCAGTGTCATTCCATGGAGTGAAAAGTTTGAAGCGCTCGCCAAAATCTACACCAGTGAGAGTCAAAATTGCACATTAAAAAGAATGACTTTGTTATCAGGACACCCTGCCATAACCATAACTGCTCTGCCCCAAAACCGTAGCCCAAACAGAGTACCCAACAATATCTTGGCGTGTGAATTTGGGGTCTGTCTGGTTATCACCTCAAGACAGTAAAAAAGACATACATTTGCTTTCATTTTTTCCACTTTTTATGAACTGGTAATTTGTGGTAGCCCAATACCAGTATAAGAGAAAAGCCCTCCAATGAAGAGCCACAATTTAAGTAAGGCATAAATGCACCTCTGGGCAAGAAATAGCCCTGACTAAGCTCTAGCAACACTACGGGGTACACCCGGCCTTATGAATATCAAACACGAGGCAGCAGTAGATTTTATGAGCAATTAGCAGCTACGGTATAGTGTCCAGTAGATCAGAGGTTTTCTTTGAGACGTTACGCAGCAACCTAGCACCAGATCCAAGGTGAAACCGCACATGCAAAGGACCAAGCATATGTTTCCTGAGGTCTTTCATGTCGTCCTGGCGGAAACATACAGCAAATTTGATGTGTATTACATTCAGTTGCAGGGGAAAGGAGATGGGTATTAAGTCACGCACATGTTAATAGGGATGATGGCCACATCCTGTTGAAATTACACCATGTCTGTTGCTGCTTTAGACTTAATGAGAGAGTGAGTGAGGGAATGTGTATATGTGTGAGCAAGAAAGCCCTATAGGCCAGTCATTATCCTATATGAACCAGCCATATGCAGAACTGTGGCGCATGTTGTATGCTGGGGTTAATACTCCACAGGTGGTGTTGTCTGCTGTTGGCCTTGCCGATTTTTTATTGTATTCCCTGACGTACTGTAAACCTAAAACGCTTTTGCGACATCTTATCAAACTGAACCTGTATTATATCTCTGAGCAGCATCACATGCTTGATCAGTATCTTTTCAATGAAAACTGTTCCACATGATTTAATTTCTTCCTCACTGGAAAAGAAACAACAAAAACACATTAATCAATGTCATGGTGGTATTCTGATGAAAGGTACATTCAGGTTGTTGGTTTTTCCTGACTCTAGCTTTAAAAATCATCCTTTAGACATTCGGCATAGTTGTGGCGAAAGACTCGATTGGCTGAAACAGGGTGAGACAAGCTGATAGAGGATCCTAGATCCCCTAAATGGCGTTGTGGTTGGTTGCAGTAAATTAAGTGGTAAAGCAGCTGTGGGAGGTCACAAAAGCGACCAATCACGGGAGAAATGGTAAAATGGCGAGGGACAAAAAGAAAGAGGAAGAAGAACAGAGGGTGATTTTTGGATAAAAGACAAAAAATTGGAACAGGCAGCCCTGAGAGTCAGTGCAAGGAGCAGGGAGGTAATGAGTCGAGGTAACCATAATCTTGAGGTTTTCATCTACTGTATGTGTCTGGAGAGTAGATAATTCATTTTCCTCACCCGTCCATTCCACAATTTCTCCATCCTGTGTGGGTGATAGCAATAGATGTGGTATAGATGACATGCGGCAACACTGATGTCAGAACTTATCGATGCAGAACTTTCCTAAGTCTCAAGAACACTATCTGCTTGCTATAGCATAAGCAGACAACAAGCGTAAAGGAACATTTAAGCACCTTGGTTTGACTATCTGTCAATTGCTATCTCTCTGGGGGACATTGTGGGCTGTAAAAACAGTGTAGCTCTTCATGTTTTTAATCATGCTGTTTTTTCATCCAGCATTGCTTTCCAACACACATGTCACCACCATTCATAGCATGTATGTTTAATCATCCATGAGTTCAAAAAAACAAGAGCTTTACATGACTAAGTTTCAACTGAGGGAGGGAGGCCGGCGAGTGTAGACTCAGGAGATGGATTAAGGATAAACCATTTGCAAGCAGCGACATCCTTAGCTCCTCTTGGGAGGAAGACATTGGTGAATGGAGAGGAGAGGCAGCGCCTGATGGGTACTATGATTCTGACTCCTATCCACCACCACACCTCCATGGCCAGGCAGAGTCAGCCTCAAGGCGACACAGGCCCTAATCAGCAGGATGCAGAGTATCCCCAGGGGCTGCCAAACCAAGCCCCAGCTGCCTGGTGACTCCCTCTGCTTATTCCTCTTCTCTCTTTCTAGTCACTGTCTACTTTTCTTGAGTGCGCGCTCACACACACACACACACACACACACACACACACACACACACACACACACACACACACACACACACACACACACACACACACACACACACACCCACACACACAC
>CAAKHD010013672.1:131785-149528 GCA_901007705.1 Fistularia tabacaria | reverse complement strand
ATAAACACGGGTCTTTAAGGCGGCTGGAGTCCTCCACACACATACACACACGCATACACACACACACACACACACACGTGTACACACACACACAAACACTTCCTTCACTGCATCCTACACCCATGCCCCTGTGTCATTATTGACTCATTCTCCTTGACTGCAGTTTACCCATCCAGAGCCTGACACTCATTACCACAAGGCACAGGGGACTATAACGTGCCCTATCCTCCAAAATTTTACAGAACCCGACAACAAAGACAACATGGGGGATATAGAATCAGACAGCATGATATATAAATAAGGCGTTATCTGCTTCAAACTTCCTAATGGTAAAGTAGACTGTTCATCAAGTCTGTACTTTTACCATGTGTAAATATATGTTTAATCATTAAACTAACTCTTATGGACTTCAGATATCTGAATGAACAATGAACATAGCTATCAGTGGTACAAATTATCCTGTATTGAAGAGTTAAATATGAGCTATCCAAGTAGGAAAAAGGCAAGTAGATAGAGCTGATTCATTATAGTTTCCACATGACCATGATATACCAAGACTTGCTTGGCATACACAGTAGTCCCTGAACACAACTGAGAGCATTTCACAAAGTTTTCAATGCATTCATAAAACATATTCATCAATGCTGTACATGCAAAAACCCTCATTCATATTGACTGTACTTCTGCTCTGGCATAAATCAAATCAAAACCTATCTCAGTTATCACAGCTTTTCATGTCAGGCTGGGTCTGGACAGCATCATGTTGAGGAGTGTTGGCAAAATGTATGCTCACATACACATTGATATACAGCAGTTTGTGATGAAGGGAGAATAATTGTATGAATTTACTGAGAAAACCTGAGGTGTTGACATGTCTGTTCACAACACCATGTTGGTGAACAGCAGTCTAAGTGTTTGACAGTGAACACACCATGATGCGCTGACAACATAAATTACAAAACAGCTGTGGGCTACCAATGAGTGATGCTAATTGTGCATAGTGAGATAGACCATGGACCTTTAGCTGCACTGGGCACTCATTTTTTTTTCTCCAATTTTTCATCTGGATTAATTATTTGGTTTGATTTCTCTTCATCAAGTGTTACAATCTTTGAATCTATCATGATAGAATGATATCACTTTAGCACCCCGGCATTAACTGGGTTAAATGTTTTTTTATGACATGCACGCAATGCAGTATCCCAACCTTGAGTAAACCAACTGTGATGACAGTGTAACAGGGAAAGCAGCTTTGTTCTGTGCTGCTGGTAAGACTGACGTGTGTTCTTTAAATGTTGGCCAAGCACAATAGTGAGAGGCGATGGTCCCTCTCCATACTAATTGAGTCAGTATGCACTGCTGCCATTGAAGTGAACTCTTGCAGCAGCAGATTGACTTCTACTTTCATGGAACATTAAAATCACAGCATACATGCACGTAGTGTCAAAGAGGCCGTGTAAAACTAAGATTCAGCTGTAAATAGACAGGAAATACTTTTGAAACAACGTATGTGGAATTGCAATGTTAATAAAACAATGCCTTTTATGAGACTGTTAAACTTTATGTATATATTTCTATAATTTTTCTGTAATAGTAACTTTATGTTTGGTGTGTTTTATGTGTAATATATACAGAGTCAGTGTTATTTTTTTTAATGAGCTCCCTAGTTTTTGTCTGGTGTCCATTCTAATTTTAGAATTTATTTGACAACTGAAAGAGAGCAAATAGCCATGAAAAAAATCATGTCTGTTTTGATTTTGCAAAAGTGTGAAGTCATAAACATCCAAATATCCATTCTTCCCTCCTTGCTTGCACTGTGATAACATCAATTACAACACTATTTATAACAGTTGGTATAAATTATGTAACATTTGATGTTTGGGCATAGTTTTGCAGGTATACCTGTACTACAGGGTGTCCTCCAGATAACGCCTTCACTGCCCCACGACTGCCTTCAGTTTCATAGTGGGCCCTGTGGTGGGACTTTGGCTGTAGCTCGATCTGTAAGCTGTACGGACCGGAGCAAGACGGAAGCTGCCAGTCAAGAGCTGGAAGCGAAGGGCTGCAATTACAGAACACATTTGTTGCTTTTAAGTAAATATAACAATATTTACATGTTCATTATGTACTTTAATTCCATAAAATGCTGTAGTGCTTTGGTGAGGTCAAATTATTAAATCGTTAAATGCTTTAACATTTACCAATCAATTCGAAATTTAGACATCCTGTGTTGAACATTGAAAAGAAATAGATGTGGTTGCAACAAAAACATTGAGGGACACAGAGAATGCATTTCAATGCTTTAATTGATTGCTTTTAATAATAGCTTGTAGTAGTAGAAGTATTTGATTCAGTAAAACAGGAACCGTGAGGTTGTACTTTTTCCAAGGCTTCATCACAGCCAAATGAAAATGCTCTGACCTTGATTTAAATTAGCCTTAATTTTGCACACTTTTTTGCTAATCCAACTGGCTTGATACTTCTCCATGTCATCATGGTTTTTAATCTAATCAACTGGACCCATTCGCTGACGTGTGTGTTTCCTTGAGCCTGAGTAATAATTAGTGGCCCCCTTTCTTATGAAAAATAAATAAGAGACGAATGTGCCCTGGTTCAAGTTCAGTGAGTTTTGTATTATATTGTGACAGATGGGAACAGACGCTGTGAGTTAAGAAAGTGACAGAGGGATAAAGGACGTTTCTAGGCCACAAAAACAAATCTCACATATTCTGTCAATCATCTTCCCCTTTGATACAATTATCCTGTGTTTAATCGAAATATCTATAAAGATACAACTTACGGTTTAAGTGTTGAGGACAACAAAGTTAGACAATGGAACGGGGACAGCAGCACACCCTATTGTGATATCTCTTTTAGCTACAGCTAGCCTCCCTAACATCATTGTTTTTGATATGGACAGTCAGTTACTCCCTTGTGAACACTATGGAGCTATCTAAACCAAAACAAACACGTAGAAGACAATATTTCTCTCTACCGGATGCCTGGTAAATGGGATCCCCTGACCTGAAGGGTGGCTCGTCTGAAACCAATCTCTGGCATATTTGTGGAACTTGCAGGCTGTTTGTTGACCCAAAACGAACTGATTTCCCCCCAACGGGTTTTATCTGCCCAGTCAGTGCATGACATCACGTTAGCTACAGAGAAAGGAGGGCCGATGGCGCGACAGACCACGGCAGCAAGCCGGCTGATTAACCCACAGACGGCTTCCCCTTCAGCCAAGCCTGTCACCATTACTTCCTGTTGCTCGCTATCTAAATCAAACACTTGATTTCCGGCAGGAAAGCGTGTTATTGGCTTGGAAAAACAGAAAAAAAAGCTGGTAATAGGGAAAAATGTAAATGAAAAATTCACCCAAGATAAAATTCAGAAATCTATATATTATTGAACTGAATTATCAATATTTGTATGTAAACTGGTGAGTGTGTGTGTTTCTCTTCTTGGTGAAACAGTACTCACAGACTTAAAATAAGATCAATTTCCTTACTTTATTTCATATTGAGAGAGGCTTAAGAAGTAAGGTTACGCAACTTTTGGATTTTTTTTTATATAGTATTTAGATTGACTTTGTGGTATTCTAATCAAAAAAAAGCAAAACCATGTACTTTCAAAGGGAGCTCTTTTTTTATTTTATTTCCTTTAAAAAAAAAATCAGGCAACACAGCTAAATGTAACCATGGCACACTCACCTAAGGTAAGGCTTGGGTTTGGACCAAGAGTATGGATGCTGGGGCACATCCAGAAAGCTCCCACAGTAGTTCTCCTTCTTCAGGGCGAGGCGGGAGGGATAGTCTTCATGGCAGAGCTCTCCTTCAGGGCCCAAGTCCTCTCCCCCAGGCTCCACCTTGAGGCTCATAGAGGATGAGTGGTCTAACATGGTCTTACGCGTCTTGATTGGGATTCCCTCTCCTATGTCTACTGCTCCATCTGTAGTAAGAGCATTGATGGCGGCCACGATAGCCGAGTTGGTGTATTGGTTGGCATTGGCAAGCCAGTTCTCATCTGTGACACTGACCCTGGGAGAGCCGTGTGGTGAGGGATTGGGAGATTGGTTAGGTGAACAGGAGGTTTGGCGGTAGGGGGCACCATTGAAGCTATATTTTCTCTTTCCCATGCTGCTACTGCTGCCTCCTCCACCTCCACTGTAGGCTGGGGAATTCGGTCGGGAACCACGAGTTTGAGCTGGCCAGCCTTCTTCTGCCATTGCTCCAATCTGAGGTGATGTGGAGGGTGAATGGTGGGGAGAAGCTGCAGGGCCACTGGTATGTGGGCAGGACAAAAGTGAAGATGACCCTTTGGGAGAAACACAAGGAGACTGCCAGGGGGAATTCTGTGGGGAATTGTCATAGTTGTAGAAGCCGGATTCATAGGAGGATGCGTCGGAATTGCAGCTGCGTGAGGAAATGCTACTTGCAGGGCTGAGGCAGCTGGGGTCACGGTAGCCGTCGGCATTGGGCAGAGTCAGCGTCACTATGGAGTTAACGCCTCGTTTGATGATGTGGTCCTCGCTGTTACTCTCTTCTACCTCATCCTCAGGATACTGGCTGTAAGCTGTGATCTCTATACGAGGGCTCTCCAGGGCTGGAGCCCCATTGGGTCTCAAGCTATGGGGCAAATAATAGCCCGATGAAGCATGATTGTCATTTTGAAGGTTATAACCTGTCTGATGGCAAGAAGAAACTGAGATGACTGGGCTGGACTGTAAGGTGTGGTACTGAGTTGCCAGACAAGGGTTTCCCATGCCCAGGGGAAGGGACAGGCTCACATTTGGTGTGTAGCTGAATGCATCTGAAAAACATAAGCATATTTCAAAAAGTTACACGCATACAAAACCATATGCCACAGTAAAGAGACAGAGTCAGAATATAGCAGTAGTCAACAGAGATTACAATTTAGAACAATAACTTTACACAAATCTTACCAATATGTTTTGCACCAACTAAGTGCCTCCATTCTTTGTAAACATCTGGAGAAACTTACCAGTCATTTCAAAGAGTTACTTTATGTGGTTCCTCTGTAGTCACAAGTTTCCCCGGCCTTCTGTTTTGTTTGATAAGTTTATATACAGCTCTATTTGGCACGCCTTGCTGTTATATGTACTCTTCAGGAATTCCTCCATCAGCGCTGATGGATGCTTTATTTGATTGATTGCGTCACTCACTGAGTGAATTAGGCCTTTCCCTGTGGAAAACTGACAGCACTCTTGCGTTGCTCTGAGCTTGTGATTAAGTATAAGAGAGAACTAGCTACAGCACTACACGCATACACGCACACACGCATACGCATGTTGAAAAAATAAAAATATATAAGATAGTGCACAAGGAAATCACAAGCAGACACCTGCAAGGACCTCAAGACAACACTCATAGGTAGGAATGCTCACTAAAGTCTAGTCCTGCAGCAGGTGGCTGCTGTGTCAAATGTTGTAAATTGACATCTGCCTTTTATTTATGGAAGGAAGATGGTTCATGGAGTGAATAACATTCATTCTGAGACACAGCAAGGGTATTCCCCTTTGTTAACCACAATGTTGTGCATCACATGAAATGATGTATCTGTAATATGTGTGAGGGCTGCCTAAAATTAGTTTATGAGAGGCTATTTTTGGAGAATTGTGTGATTCGCACAAGACAAGCTCAGAATAAGAGAAGTTCAATGGAGCCACAGATCATTTTCAGCTGTCATTTGCATAATATTACAGCCCACTGAACAGATAAAAGATGAAAATTTATTTTTTGCTTCCTCAAAGAATTCCATTTAGTCTTCCTTTTCAGCATTGTTAAACATATTAATCAAGAACCTATACAATAATGAACATTTGTTGGGCAAGCAGATTCATATGCAGAATGTCAGACTTTCTTTTGACACACAATAATACAGAATTTGGATTATTGAGCCCAGCAGTCCTCAGTGAGGTTTTAACACTATTTAAAGTTCACACATTACGCAAAAGAAAAAAACGGACTTGCTTCTCATTACTCACCTCTTTCAGGTTCATCATGGATACTGTCATGCTCAAACATATAACTGAAATCCAACTCTTCCTGTTGGAAACTCATCTCTGCTACCTGACTGTTAAGCAATGTTCAGACCAAAGTACTCTAACTATTTACTGCAGTGTCCTCTGATGCTGTTCTCTTCAGGTTCACTTTCCTATAGCGCTGAGTAAATGATAATCTCTTGTCCACTCCGCCCAATGTGACACACCTCCTCACTTCAGGGCTGACTGACTTTGCTTTGAACGCGCATGGTATCAGTGCACAACGATGCAATGTACTTCTAACTCCCACACAGACTCACCAGGGCTTTCACTGTTGCTGTACTGCATGATCTCAGAAGTTTAAATAAATAAATAAATACATAGTAAAAAAATACTTCTTTAAGCTTTCAGACATCCAACATGGGATGTATAATATTTCTAAAGAGAAAAATCTGTACCTGTTTAAGATTCTTTTTAAAAGCATCACAAATAGCAAAAGCTACACAAAAAAATTAAATTAACTTCATTTGGTCTTATCTACTCTGACACTTTATTCCAGCCTAGGTCAAATGCACTGACCTTGGAAATATAACTTGTGAGATTTAGTAAGAAATTAATTTTCTGCAAACTATTTTATACCCTCCCCTCCTGTGTGATGTCACTTGCTCTAGAGCCTCTGTGAATTCTGCGAAACATCTCAAAGAGTTAAAGTAATTTTAAAATAAATTTCTGGATCATGTGATTCAGATCTGCTCCAAATATAACAGCTCCTTCCATGGTTGAACCTCTATGATGTTTAATCAAAACCACCCTTGTTATTAACTGTAATCCCGCTGACAGACAGACAAACAAACAAACGGGAAAAAAATCACCTTCTTGGAGGAGGTAATGAATGTAGTAACTGTACACACATGGCCATTCAAGGCCATGTGTGTGAAGTTGTTTGCTGTACATTCGAACTGCACTGTAAGCAAAGTTAATTTGAAAACACACACTACCACAGAGATTATAGTATGGTCTTTCTGCCTTCTACATTTTTTTTCTTTTTTCAATTATGCCATTGGGATCAAAACACTTTCTCCATATATCCAAACCAGCATGACTAAAGAATGGATGAGTTTATCCACAGGGATTGTGGTCTGTGCGGGGCTGAGACTGACAGGACCTCAGGGAGAGATAGGTGGTCACGCACAGAAGTCATCTGCAGCCTCAGGAACTATGAGCCCCGGGGCCAGTCATTGCACATGGTTGACTCTGGGCTCTGGCAAGACACCAAAAGAGTGTATGTGTTTATCTGTGTGTCTGTGTTATATGTTTGTCTGATAATAAAGCAGCCCTTGGCATTCTGATGAGGCAGTGTGTGGTTAAGCCTGTCTCCCTGCCAAGCAAGCTACCCGGTATCCCTAAATGCACACATCACACTTCTCATCCTTCCTCACTCACACACACATGCACACAGCCAAACATCTGTTCGCAATTATAAGACTGGGACTGAAATGAATAATAATAAAACCCGCACCCATTTGTCTGCAACCTCTAATACTAAACGAGACTTCTAAATCCACAAAGAGCCAGTGACATCAGCACTGGAGTAAGAAAAAAAAAAAAATATATATATATAAATAGCATCAGATTACCAAAATCAAACTTTGTGACCTTAGGTCAAAATAAATGACAAAAAAAGCTTTCCTATGATTTGCAAAAACCAAGCTGAATTTTACTCCATGCTGAATCGACTCTATAGTAACTCATGCAGACTGTTCTTTATTGCCCCCTGTTCTACATTGCCCCCTTGACTTCTGACTCCCAGGGTGCATTATTATGTGAAACAAGAAATCTTCCCATTCTTTATTCTAGATGGGGTGAGGCTGATGTGAACGTGTAATGCAGGTGAGTCCTTTCAGCAGGACACAGCAACCGGGCAGCCGCTCAACACCTACATTCACCACGCAACCTGGTGCCAAATGAGAAGGCGGACAGAGACGCCTGTTGCCGTGGATGTTGAATCAGGCAGCACTCAACACGTTTAAGTAAACAAGAAATTGGATCTCAAGCAAAGCCAAGAGGTATATTGAGATATAATTATATTGAAAGATATAAGGGTAAGATTGATATAAGAGTTGCTCAATGGCAGTTTTTTGTTGTTGTTGCGTTGAGGAACTTTCCCAAATCCATGAGTTTGTTATTCTCAGTTGACACATGATAATGTGGGAGTGAGGGAGAATATCATGACAGCTCCACGCTGGTAGCGCAGTATTTGAACTGCAAAGGTTGGATGAATTGGCTTTGGCAAAAAAACCCGCATCACAATATCCCACGATAAAAGAGAGAAGCACAGAGCAAATTCTGAAAACGAAATTTTACCTTCTTCAGCAGACTTCATCTCGGCGGTGAGGTGACGGGCTGGAATCCCCTTTCCTTACTGGCGGCTGTTTGAAAGCTGAACTCGTAACAGACGCTCGGGCAGGTCCTGCATTCAACAAGCGATGCGCAACTTTCTCCGAATGTTGAGCCAAAAATGAGCAACGCCAAATTATAATATTGCAAGGGTGAGTTATTTTCATGCACTCTTATATGTGACCATACTTCGCGGTGGAGTCAAAAACCGCGTCTGATGGACAACTTGTCCGCCGTGTTTTGGTTGCGCGCACCAAACAGCGAGGAGCGCTGTGGATCTTGATGCCCGTGCAGGTAGCGCTGCTCGTCACACCGCGGCCGGGGTTTGACTTTTTGTCTTTTCCTCAGCCCAATGAAAGTTTTTCAAGAGTCTCCCCAACGTCGATGACGCAGCGCGGTTTTGTCAGAGGGGCAGGCATCGGCGCTTTTAAAGCTGGAAAACACCCTCCGCCTGCGCGCCGCCCACTGCGAGATGACGCGCTGGGCTACTGCAACCCCCTGGACTGGCAATGATATTTTTCCACCCCGGGATCCCATCGGAGGTGTGGTGTGTGTGTGTGTGTATATGTACGTGTGTTTGTGTGTGTGTGTGTTTGAATGTGCTTGTGTGTGTGTGTGTGTGTGTGTGTGTGTGTGTGTGTGTGTGTGTGATAGAAACAGAGAGAGAGAGAGAGTGGCCCCAAACCCAAAATTTAATGCGCACATTATCTGAAATAGTTGTCCCTATCGTTCGAACTTGTACTTATTTCAAACACCCTTCCCCTATTTCTAAGGTCGCAATTGAAACGATTTAGGGGGTTCATCCCTTGAGCTATAAGGGTTTGTTCGGAAAATTTCAATTTTGCATATGCTATATTTACGAATTTAGTCTTTTACGCGACATTAATACTTGCTGATTTCTTTGTAGGCTACCTGGTAGGAGTGGTTGTGGCTCCCAGGGGGCATCAAAGGTGAGGATTATAGAGTCTATCTTTAATGCTGTCAATTCTTCTATTATTCAGACATTCTCTATCAACATTGGTGTTGTCAGTCCTCCAATGCTATCAAACTTCATTTATAAGCATGTTTCTAATGATAGTGATAAATGTGCTTTCACAGTTTCTACCAAAAATAACCATTCTTAAACAATGATTGCCCAAACATATCAAACTCAAGCCTATTTCCGATAAATTTGCAATTGTTCAGTCCTCAATGATGCAGTTTGCAAAGTGATTAATGCTGTTTGCCAAATAAATGAGGCATTCATTAGCAGTTTATATATCAAATGATTTTCTGATTACCCTTTATCACAGTTGCAGATAACATGGTATTGCTTAGTTTTAGGGCACTGAATGAAATAAGAACTGAAAAACACCTTGGGGGGATGATTTCTGGGGGTGATTAGATTTCACAGAATGTACAAATCCGATTGACTGCTCATCTTACTGTTTCATGAGAAGAGCAAGTTTGATATTTATTCATTTTAGAATAATCTATCATTGATGTTTTGATGGAATTGTTTACGCTGATGCATTGCGTTTTAATTTCAGATTATCTAATATTTGGGGAAGGTAGTCTTGGAACCAATTGATGAGCTGTGTACAACCAATACTTATCCATCCCTGTAAAATACAACCCGTATCATTTTGGTCTGAAATTGTAAAATTATCATGATTCTTCTTCTTTTCCTTTTGGATTTTCCCTTCAGGGGTCATCACATCAACCTTCTCCATCTAAACCTATTCTCTGTATCCCCCTCTCTCACTCCAACTAATTTGTATCCTCTCTCACTACGTCCATAAATCTTCCCTTTGATCTTCCTCTAGACCTCCTGCCTGGCAGCTCAAATTCCAGCATCCTTCTACCAATATATTCAATATCCTTCCTCTGTACATGAATAAACCATCTCAGTTTGGCTTCTCTGACCTTCTCACTAAAACATCTAACATGTGCTGTCCTTCTAATGGACTCATTAGAAGGACAGCATTTACCTCTTTTCCACACTGTTCCGTTGCTCTGAAATGTTGACCCTAAGTTCTTGAAATCCTCCAATTTCTTAATCTCCACTCCCTGTAGCTTCACTGTTCCACCCAGGTTCCTCTCATTCACACAGATATATTGTGTCTTGCTGCGACAAACCTTCATTCCTCTCCTTTCTCCATTCCTCTCCTTTCCAGAGCATACCTCCAACTCTCAAGATTTTCCTCAAACTGTTCCCTGCTCTCACTTCAGATCACAATGTCATCTGCAAACATCATGGTCCATGGAGATGCCTTTCTAACCTCATCTGTCAGCCTGTCCATCACCACTGCAAACAAGAAGGGGCTCAGAGCTGATCCCTGATGAAGTCCCACCTCCACCTTGAATGTCTCTGTTAAACATACAGCACACCTCACCACTGTCTCACAGCCAGCATACATGTCCTGCACCAGTATAACATACTTCTCTGTCATTCCAGACTTCCTCATACAACTCATACAATACCAGAGTTCCTCTCTTTGCACCTGGTCGTGTCCTTTTTCTAGGTATACAAAGTGCCATGCAACTCCCCATGACATTCTTCGTACTTCTTTCTTAGCATTCTCAACGCAAATACAGCATCTGCAGTACTCTTTCTAGGCATGAAGCCATACTGCTGCTCACAAATGCTGACTTCTGCTCTCAGTCTAGTTTCCAATACTCTTCCCATACCTTCATTGTGTGGCTCATCAACTTCATCACTCTATAGTTACCACAATTCTGTACATCCCCCTTATTCTTGAAAATGGGCACCATCACACTTCTTCTCCAATCCTCATCTTCTCCCCTTCTAAGATCCTATTGAATAATATAGCCAGAAACTCTACCCCTGCCTCTCCTAGACACTTCCATACCTCCACAGGTATAGATATCATCTGGACCAACTGCTTTTCCACTCTTCATACTCTTCAAGCCCTTCCTCACTTCACTTTTGCTCATCAAAGTACTCTTTCCATCTTCCCATCACTCTTCTACCATCTGTCAATACATTTCTCTCTCTGTCCTTAATCACCTAGACCTGCTACACACCCTTTCCATCTTTATCTCTCTGTTTTGCCAACCTGTATAAGTCATCCTCTCCCTCCTTACTGTCCAACCAAGCATACAAGTCATCGTACAACCTTTGATTTGCCTTTACTACCTCTAGCTTTACTTTACGCTACATCTCCCTGTACTCCTGTCTGTCCTCATTAGTCCCCTCAGTGTCCCAATTCTTCTTTGCAAACCACTTTCTCTGTATATACTCCTGCACTTCCCCATTCCACCACCAAGTCTCCTAATCTACTTTCCTTCCAGACGACACACGAAGTACTCTCCTACCTGTCTCCCTGATCACATTAGCTGTAGATGTCCAGTCATCTGGAAGCTCTCTATGACCACCCAGAGCCTTTCTCAACTCTTCCCTGAAAACCACACACCACTCCTCCCTTTTCAGCTTCCACCACTTTGTCCTCTGCTCTGCCTTTGTCCTCTTGATCTTCCTTGTCACCAGAGTCATCCTTCCAGACCATCATCCTATGCTGTCTGGCTACACTCTCACCTACCACTACTTTGCAATCACTGGTCTCTTTCAGATTACTTTGTCTATACAAGATGTAGTCTACCTGTGTGCTCCTTCCTCCGCTCATATAAGTTACCCTATGTTTCTGTCTTTTCCTGTCTTTTAGTATTCTCTACTGCCATTTTCATCCTTTTGGCAAAGTCTACCACCATTTGTCCCTCT
Organism: Fistularia tabacaria; assembly: GCA_901007705.1. Classification (NCBI taxonomy): domain Eukaryota; kingdom Metazoa; phylum Chordata; class Actinopteri; order Syngnathiformes; family Fistulariidae; genus Fistularia; species Fistularia tabacaria. The sequence goes on along the minus strand of CAAKHD010013672.1, from coordinate 137,412 downwards.
GGGTTCCTATCCTGGATAACAAACCTGCCCATCACTTCTTCATCACCTTTGTTGCCTGCGCCAACATGTCCATTGAAGTCTGCACCAATTACCACTCTCCCATCTCTGGGGATATTCTACATCACTTCAACGAATTCATTCCAGAACTTCTCCTTCTCCTCTAATTCACATCCCACCTGTGAGGCATAGCCATTAACAAAATTGAGCATCACACCTCCAATTTCCAGTTTCAGACTCATAAGTCTATCTGTGACATTCTTTTCACCTCCAGAACATTCCTAACAAACTCCTCCCTCAAGATAACTCCGACTCAATTTCTCTTCCTGTCAATACCATGACAGTAGAACCTAAAAGCTGCTCCTAAGCTTCAAGCCTTACTACCTCTCCACCTGGTCTCCTGGACACACATTATATCCACCTTCCTTCTCTGCATCATGTCAACCAACTCTCTAACTTTTCCTGTCATCGTCCCAATATTCAAAGTCCCTACTCTCAGTCCCAGACTCTTGCCTTGCTTCTTCTCTCTCTGTTTCCGAACACACCTTCCTCCTCTCCTTCTTCGACCCACAGTAGCCCAATTTCCACTGATACCCTGTAGATTATCAGCACCAATGGCGGTTGTTGTTAACCCAAGCCTTGACCAATCCGGTATGAAATTCTTAGGTTCGATTCGCATATTTGGTTTTGGCAAAAGTTTTATGCTGGATGCCCTTGCTAATGCAACCCTCTGCATTTATCCAGGCTAGGGACTGGCTCTGGGAGACTCTGGCCTGTGCCTCCCTGAGGCTGCATTAAAATGACCATGATTCTATTTAAACAAATAAAAAAATAAATAGAATGTTTGTTAGCTGCTGTGTGTGCAGTTTAATTGTCTCAGTTAAGGTACAGTATAATTCCTTCAAAGGAGGAGCTGATTTCATGAAAATAAAAGAAAGAAAGTCGCCTTTTAGTTTGTAAAGTAGATGGCAAGCCTGAGGATGATCACATATAATCAGAAGCAGATTCAAATTGGGAGCAGGCTGACTGTGGGGCAAACATATCCAGACAGCACAGGGCGAAAGAAAGAGCATACTGTGTTTTCTTTGCCTACAGTAGCTCTCTTTCTGGCGTCAGCTGCGGCTTGGCCGTTGTGCACGTGTGAGTTCAAAGATGAAAAAGCAGCATCACATACTTGGGATGAATTATGATGCAAACCGATGGTAGGAAAAAAAAAAAAAAGTAGCTGCTCAACTGATTGGCAATGTCAGCAGGACAGCTTCTCGCTAGTTGTTGAACAACTTGACAGTCCTGTGGTGTGGCATGGTTCAGTGGTAGTCTGAAGTCTTATCTTGATGGATTCTGTGCTACCATATAAAGCACCATTAGCGACAGTGCCTGTCAACCAGAGCAATTTGGACCATCTTTACAGCAACAGAAATAAGAGGCAACAGGTCATCATTTAGTCTATACTTCATTAAAAACAGCATTGGGATAATCTTGAGTCTAGATAGTCTGATGCCTCTCACAAAATAGGTTACACTTATACCAGCCATAGAGCACCAGCAACAGTCGAACAATATCCGTTTTTTCTTTAAGCAACATTAATTTTTCAAAATCAGTCAGGCTCTATGAATAATCATTGTCCAAATGTTGTGTCCTCTGACTTTAACGTTACTTACCACTTTGTGCAGCTCTTATTTTAGAAACTTCTTTGTCGTTCCTCCCCAAAGGCGAACAACTAATCTTAAAATGAAATGATTGCACTGCTCCTTTATATAAATTCATTTTTTTAGAACCTTTCATAAACCTAGCTGCAATTCTTCCTCTCGCAGTGTGACAAAGGTTCAAGTTCAGATCTCCAGTAAAGTTTAACTATACATGAGGTAAGCTTTTTAAATCAAAGAGCATCCATACTGAGACCATGACTTGCCAGTATAAATCATATAGTCTTGGACACCGTGCTTCTTTGAGCGGCCAGATCATAATCTAGTAGAAGTTTAAGTCCAAACAGCAGTGACTATAAAAACTAAATTCACTTGGGCTCGATATTCTGATGTCATTAAGTAACAACTGATGTGTGGCCTTATGATTTCTCTTGTTTTTTCACTTGTCTATTTCTGACAGCTTGCGAGTGATGGTTATGGATTTTAGCTTTCATTTACCTCCACTATTTAATGCTCAACATGACTTGGCTACATGAGGTCAAACACTTGTAACTCAAGAAAAAACTCAGGTAACAATTATGGAACATCTTCATCATTAAGAAGACAGCATAACCAGTAATTACTTTTGTGCAAACATAGAAATGCAGTGTTGAGGACATACAAATTCTGATAGTGATCCACAGAAGTGTTTTCGGAGTGATCACTTAAAATTGATCAACAGGTCTGGATGTGTATTAAACTTTTCTGTTTCCTTTTTTTTTTCTTTTTTTTATGTTTTTGGTACAGACACCTGAGGAAAACATGGCATTAATGCATGAGAGGGATGAACTGAAACTGCAGCAGGAAAAATAGACATATAACAAATGCATAACCTAGAATATTATTTGCACTGTCCTCTTCTATTGTTGCCTGATAGATAATGTTGGTCTTCTGTTCTGTTCTGTGGATTTGAGGCTTGTGGCTATAATTTGTTGCTCTGTGTGAATTTGCTGTGCTTTTTCAAAATTGTAATCAGACGTTGTCAAATTTATGAGGGGATTTTGCAAAAATATACGATTGCCATCTTTCAGGTCTACCATATGCACATTCTATCAATATCATATTGTTTTTGTTAAATCTTTCAGAGTAACTTTCATTATATGTTAAATTCAGAGGTTAAGTGCCAAATAGATTATATGTGTCCTGGAAGCAGTTGCTTTTACTTGACATCTTCGCTGGAAATGTTCGATTATGACTTATGGTGGTTCTTCATCTGGTTCTGTGAAAAATCCCATATTGAGTGGCCACAATATGTCCAAGGAGAGCATTCGAGACATATTCAAATTTATGAGTGGCCTGCTCCTTACTCGTATGTTTCAAAGAAAGTCATTGGTGCTTCTAAACTTGTTAGCAAAAACACGCTGCTCCTCATTGTGGTTCAAATGTCGCCTTTTCTTGTGCTCTACTTCCACGTTTAGTCCATTGTAAAGTAGAACGTATGCAAATCCAAATGATTTACATTTACTTGTTCTTATGTTTCACATCTAAATGCATAGAAGTGTTTGGAGCAAACTTCCTGATTTTGTATCCACTCGGTGTTTTGTATCAGTGTCAAGGGATTGGGAATCTTTGCCACTGGTGCTGGTGATATAATAAATGAGTGTGAGGTTTTTCAGTTAGAGTGGTGTTAATTCCAGCCTTTATAGTGTTTATTATCTGTGGTTTGGCCCTGAAGTCAGGCTTCATCCACACATGGCCATGGAACCATTTATAGAAACTCTCCGTAAAAGATATGCACCAATGAAAATGGACCAAATCTTGACAGGTATAAATAATCACACTGACAGCTTTCCAAGCTATGGGTTTATTAGTCTTGTCATATTTGTTTGTATAGACATCATGAATGCTACCAGTAGGAAAAACAGACTGACACTGATTTTTAATATGGATACTAACAAGATATTCAAACCAACAAAAGTGAAACAAACTCTGGGTGAATCCCAATAATACATAAATTTTAAGGCTGCAAACCCAAGCCTTTCCCTCAAGGCTGCACAGTTAATCCTGTTTTATTACAACGTATAATTCATGTTTGACGTATCCGGGGAATTGCGCACACTGGCATCCTGAGCCCCCTATGCTATTATTATCTATTTTCAAAGTTTTTCTATGAGCCACAACTTGAAACAGGGATCTTTCAATGTGTTTATACATTTTGCATGTGCATCCTCTTGATCTGAGTTTACCATGATTACTAATCATTTTTGTCTAGAATGATGGTGTGACAGCGTTAAATGAAGAAGTCTGCGGTTCATGGAGGCAAATTGTGAATGGCTGCAGTCAGTTCATCTGTCGGAATGACTGTAGCACATACGCACCACCACATTGAACACACATCTCTACTTCCCTTCTTTTCTTTCTAAATGTTTGATGGATGGAGGTGCAAACATGAGTTTTCGTAATGGAGAACTACCCTGAGCTATATTTGGCATGTCTGGACACCACTGTATGTTTAGCTCGGGTTTTTTTCCTCCAGAGATTCCTCTTATGAATAGGAAGTAACTTATATGTCTGTCTTGTACACCAAAGGCGCATGGCTGTCATTGTCACATTGCCATTGACTAAGATGATGTGACAATAGAAATCTGGTAGAAAAAGAAAATTCTTCCAAAAAAGACACTTTTATTTCCGGACCTAGCATCGCAGAAGGTTTCACATGAAAAGTTAGCTTGAGGAAAACCCATCAAATCTTAATTGCTGATGTCTTGCAACTATACTTTAGCAAAAAAAAAAAAAAAACACATATCAAGAGACCACATAACCCATTTAACTCCTGCATGAGAAACAACTGGAATAATTGAAAATGATTGCAAATACACCCATAAGCCAGTCCTGATTGCCAACAAAGGCCACATCTACTTCAGCACTGTAAAACCCTGTGAAAAAAAACAAAAAAGAAATCATAAGAGTGTAATAAAGATGTTCATTGTTTGTTATTGTCTATAGATGGCTCCGCAGGGTTGAAATATCTGCACATCGCTCGAACTTATTACCAATAATTAAACTCAGTTCATGTTGTTTCTTCTGTGATTGGTTCTGCTGACAGTGTGAGTTTTGATAAAAGCTCCACTCGGGGAACTGTATCTTACCCACATGCGTAGCTAATTCAAAACCTGTGGCCAATAACAGTTTCTATAGGTCAAAGATATATGACCGAGGAGACAATTTTCCAACACCTCTAATGCAGATGAGTATTCAGGCAAAAAGTCTTAAGAGAACGATAGTGTCAGTTTCAAGCAAAATAATGCACGCAAAAGGATTTTTTTTAAACCCAAAAAATGTATCCATTCAGCTCAATCCCAGTAATGTTCTAAGATTTTGAGAGTGGATGGTTTTATTTTTCTTGTCTATGAGTGTCGTATCCAAGTCCATTACAGTGATTTAAACAGAAGTATATATGCCAAAGCCATTTTTACAGCATCTTGGCTGCTCTACATTATAACACATTTATAGGCCAGCACAGCCGGAGTACTGGTTATGTGAAAGGTTACCCACAAAACAGAGCTTGATCTTGGTGTCTTGAATCATTTTGTCAACTAAAATCAGAGAAGGGTTTGGCCCATGTAATCATCGTTTCCGCTGTTTACATTGATTGATTGATATGTAAGAGGGTATGTGTGTGTGTGTGTGTGTACATATATATAAATATATATATATATAAATATACAGTATATAAAATTCAGCAACAACTGTCACTTCTACGGTGATGTTTACCTTGTTTTAATGTTTTCGTTTTTCATTCACAGGTTTTACCTGTGGTTTATGGTAGCCATTTGTATTAGATTCAGCAATTATAAAAATTTATTATCACACACACACACACACACACACACACACACACACACACACACACACACACACACACACACACACACACACACACACACACACACACACACACACACACACATTAGATGTGTTTGAGCGTTTATCTCTCCCACAACA
>CAAKHD010013672.1:65565-131765 GCA_901007705.1 Fistularia tabacaria | reverse complement strand
ACACACACACACACACACACACACACACACACACACACACACACACACACACACACACACACACACACACATTTTGGAGTTTAGGGGTTTACCATCTGGCTCAAGGAGATGTGGACATGATTTTTTCCAGATCTGGCAGGCCACTGTAACAACTTAGCCATGCCAACCCCTTATACTATTAAAATTCCCAGTCTACGTAAACATATAGCAATGGATGCACCAATTGTGCTGCCCCCTCCTGCTGTCTCGACACCTGTCATCACCTGTTTTAAGAGGAAATGAGTGATTGCAGTCTGCTATTTTTGCACATCTTTCTGTGAGAATGCAGAGGAGATCTTGCACTTCACGTGTCTAAAGTAATGGACTGTATTATCACCATGAAATTCCATGATACAGTCTGTTTTGTTAGCTCTTTTCCTTTATCTGCCTTTAATATCTGGTATGGAAATAGGCCTTTTACAAAACTTGTCCAACAAGTGGATTTAATGTATTTCTTGCTTCTCGATTTAAAGGAGAATGGTCATTCATAAGAAGCCAATATTCATCTAACCATGTTTCTTCCTGACTGTGAGCTGAGGGATGGGTGGGTGTGCTGTGTTCTTCTGTAGTTTCCCACTTCAGAGGGTAAGTTTATGTTTGAGTTGTCCTCTGCTTTGAAATGGAGAAAACAAGTGGAGCACACATCAAGCATGAGATTTTACAAGTTTAAACAAGATTTCATCCATTCGGTCATTGCACTGCCTTGAAGTCTAAAACATGTACTATTAGTGTATCATTTATGCATGCTATGTATGATTACTGATCAAAAGAGTTGAGATGCCTGCAGAATTTATTCCTCTTCAGTGCACTTACTTTGGTGGAGTAATTTAAATGTTCTTTTTTAAGCACACACCCAGAATGTGCCGGGGGATTGTCGGTCACACTGTTGTTACTTTTGACTGTATTGGTATTGGCGCCTGATTGAATCTTTGAAAATTCAAAAAAAAAGGTAGATCCTGGCATCCTCTCGTGTACAAATTCAAACGGTAGTCTAAGACTGGCTGACAGTCATTCTGACTGGGAGTCAAGAAAAATAACCCTGCAGGACATTTATGTGGACGAGGGTCAACTGAATAGCCAAACCTTGTCTTGTTCTGCCTTTTTACCTCCTCATTTCTGGAGTCATTGCCTTCCTATTCATGGAGCCACTGTTGGGACCACACTTCTGTTTCCCGTTGTTTGCAAGAGTTGCCTGGAAACCATAACAGCTGGCAAGGATTTAAAAAAAAGAAAAAAATGTTTAACTGGAGGGCAGGAAGTTTACAATGCCAGCACATGTCCGGTACAAATACATATTTTACAATCCAAATTTGACATATGGACAGAAGTGCTACACAAAAGCACCCAACCCTTTTTGAAACAATCCAGTAATGTGTGAATAATAGTATTTAATGTTGGATTGTAACATTCGAAAGTGCAGGGTATTTATGGTGCCTTAAGGTATGGGCTTTAACGTACCTTTAAATCACTGCCCAAAGCAAATACTGCAGTGAAAAGAAAAAAAAAACAAGAAAAAAAAAACTATGGTGAACATTTACCTATCAGCCTATCATTATTTATGTCAAAAAAGTTGCCTGTTGACCCAACCTCGACTCAATGTTTTTTTACGCGAGTGATGACTGATCAAGATGCCATAAATGAGGCATTAGAAGCATAAAAGGTCATTAAGCGACACTATCAGGACACATAGTTTAGAATTATCATCATAGGCTCAAGGATGATCCACAAGGCATAGCGTTTCGGAAGATGATGTTCTACTGCTGGATTTATTGTGTTATTACACATTTGAAGGATATTTCCATGGTTTAACGGATTTGGGTCAAGTGCCAGAAGGCCTGGTGCCTGACAAAATAAGCTAATTACATTTTTTTTTCCAAATTCCCATGTCTATTTTCCAAGCCTACACATTATTTAACAATACTAACTAAAGGTACTGTTTGCAGATGGCTAAACTGATATCTAAGACAAAGGAATCATTGGTTTTTAAGTTATTCTTTGGTAATAGGATTTATTCAAAATTCACTCAGAGCAACAGAATAGACAAAAAAAATTGTTAGAATATGTTGTTAGTCATATTTTGTTATGAGTCAGTCCTTTGATTAACCCCCAGCTGGCTCTGATATAACTATATCAAGAATGCATCACTTTGGGAGAATGGTGCGGCATTCAAGTGTAAGATGACTCCACTGAGGCTGAGTCTTGACCTCCACATCCTTCACATCACCTGCTCACAGATAGCACAGATGTCAGATTTACATCAGGTTTTGTTCTGCTTTTTAAGGGTTTTACAATGTTTAACAGCAACCACACACGCATTCAAAGCATGTGGTGAGTGCGCATGACAAAGACAAGCCATACTGATTAGAATGTGTGTCCGGATGAAAAACTCATCAGGTCAGAATGACTCACAGGTGGCTGAACTCCACAAACCAATGGTCATTTTCACATCAGCTCCAGAGGACAAAGATTTATTTCTTTTTCTCTTAGGCCATTTTAACTTATTGACTCAAATTTAGATAAAAGCAGACGTAGTAAAGTGCTTCTCCGCAGGGGTACAACGTGCAACTCTGCTGTTGATGGATCTGTAGACATTCCCTTTCACCATGCTGCCTTAAGTGTCTCCCCAGTCTCTTGAAACCTGATATAATGGTATGTTTTTCACTTGAATCCTCCAGTGGTGTTCCTGACCTCAGACAGTGATCCCAATCAGGAGGAATACCCTGATGCTGCAATTTGGACCTTCTGTGCTGAAACCAAATAGTATAATCGTGTAATGAGGGATCCCTCTTCAGGAAACATACTCAAGTAGGAAAACTGGCTTCTGCTCCTGCTGATAACTCGCATGGTTTATTATAAAAGCACAATTTGAGTAAGTAATAGTCTCCATTTTCAAATTACCATTTCTACTCAAACACTGCAGGGATCTGGGATTCATTTTTTTAGTCGCTTTTCAGTTGAGGCTGCCAATGTTACAGTCATATTTGCTACCCACATTGAGAATCAGCATTTTCAGTTAAAACATTGTAATATTTTCTTGACAGAGTGACTCAAAATGCAATGAGTCACAAGCTCCAATTCTTTTCCTACAAGTAAACACTGTCATTGTCTGAAAATTAAGAGTCTGGTGCGGATTGTTCTGTGGCTGGGTGGTAGCTGGGGCAATTAATCAAAGATTCGGGGAAGAGTTGTGGTGAACAGCAGTTCATATTTCCTTGCAGTCAGACAACTTTCAGGATATTCTTTTGTTCAAGTATGCATAACTATTACTGATACTAACCGCACAGAGTGGGAATCCATTGGCACCTGTCTTCGGCTTGGAGATAACATCCAGATGATTTGTTTTCTTCTGTAAGTGTGATTTGTGAGAAAATATTGGCCAATAAATTTGGGGCATACAGTGTTTTAGAAATAACCTGGCAGGATCATGAACACAATGCAGATATGGTTGATGTTGACAATTGACATTGTCTTGTCATTTCATGGTCTGAAAAATTGCATGGGCGATGGATTCTCACACATGAGAAAGTCCATATTTGCAGGCTATATAAGTTGATGGTTGGTCCTGACAAACCTTTCGAGTGGTGCTTTAGTTACTTAAAATAGCACTTATTAACACAGGGTCACACAAAATGAGCTTAAGCGATTGTGTTTTCCTATCTTTGACCAAATAGGTTGTATACCTAAACCTAAACCTTATCGCACCTTAAGTCTATCAAAGCAGTACGGAACATTCACAGAAACTGTTGTTTGTCAGTAATTGGTAGGTAATTGGTCAGTCATAATGTGACCTGAGCAGTAGTTCATATCACATTATTTTGTAAGTTAATTAGTGTATTGAGCATTCTGCGTCCATATTTCCATTGGGAAATGATTTTCATTGACTTTTTCTTGGCATTCTTGTTTTTATTCTCTGCAAATGGGGTGGTGTGGCACAGGAAGTAGAGCGATCGTCTTCGGAACCAGACCTTCCTGGTTCGATTCCCTACTCCTCCAGGTGTGTCGAAGTGTTCTTGAGCAAGACAATGAGCCCCTAACTGGTCCCCTGGTGCTGGTAGACAGCATGCCAACTGCTCATGGTTCATCCATGATGGGTTAAATGCAGAGAACAAATTTCACCCCACGAGGGATTAATAAAGTATACATTATATGACATGTTTAATTGTATTTCAGTAGGACAGGATTGCTTCTGGTGCAGGTGAGAACCATGCATTCTAACATTTCATGGTTGCCTTTGTACCCCTATCATGTGATATCTGTGAGTAACTGATTAATCTTAGCATTTGGGATTGATTAATCAAGTAGCAAAAAACATAGATTTTGTATTCCCATTTTACCTGCACAGAATTGCTATAGAGGACTGGTCACTCCTAAATAGGGTAACACCATTGCATATGTTATTATAGCGCCTTACTTTAACATGAATATACATATTTTAGGTTTAAGGATTAGAGACAAAGATTCAATGAAAGTCAAAAATTCCTTCTTAGTTTGTTAACGTGTCAGTTCTGGCAGCAGGAGGCAGTGTTACTCAGCAGCTCCAATGTGTCACAATCCTTGCCACTATCCACGTAACGGTTACGGCTTCTGGGAAACTGTCTGGGCCCATAATCATCCTCCAGTAAAAAAGAAATTTGGGAGTCACAACTTTGCCAAAGAAAAATACACAAGCATGCCGAGAAATGCACACACGTGCATACATGAACATATAGAAAAGTATGCAGCTACGGTGCGCACATCTGTGTCCCAAGTAAGGTTTGTTGCCACATATAATGGTTCTCTATTCTTGAGCAATTGTGGTCATATGTACAAATACATCTGGACAATATAATATCACACATCATCACCTACACACACACTCATTCCCCGTCCCCCGCCTACCACCACCATCGAACCTCAGCCCCCCCCCCCCCCCACCCCCCTTCTCCACAAGAAATAAAAACTCAGGTCTTGTCAGAGGGAATCCCTACTCCCCAAGCTGAGAATACACACTCCATACTGGCCCCTCCAACATAATTCTTTTCCAACTGTCTGAAACCACCCTGACCCAGCATCGAGAGTGACTCAGTGCTTCAGCTTCCCGCACTTCCCAGAAGCTGTGCCGGGACATGAGTGAAGACCTCCACATGAAGAGATTTCCCAGGATCTGCCTCCCGTTGGGACACATTAGCGCTTTGTCTGTCTGTGCTCCCTTATGGGCTTTGGAGACCTAGAACATCGTCAAGGTGGAAATTTTGCACGAAAAGTATTTACATTCCATCACTTGAACCATATCTTTGTTCTAACTTTACATCAGGTGTTTAATGGCTGCCTTGATGTTTCTAAAAGCATTCAAGTAGTTTACGCCAACCACAGAAGAAATCCTTTTTTTTTTATCCCTCAGTTCCATGATGTAGTTTCAGAGGATGTTGGGATCCATAGATGCAACATCTCAAGTATCTCGAAAGGATCCTTCAAAAGCATACCAAGGACTATACTCCATCTTCAGGAGTATTTTCAAGGAAGCACCTGTGGATCCCTGCCTGCCCTAAATCACCTACAGTCCTCTGTGCATGTAATATTTAGTGGGCCTTGACCAGTGAAACAAGAGCGGAGAGATAGCCAGCGGTGCCGAGAGCAGCCCATTTCCGTACTCAAGAAAATGTCACAAGTAAAATGGAAACAACAGAGTGTAAATTTTCTGATGCATTTGTAGCTGTCTGCTTTTTTCACTCACATATTGTTGCAAGCCACGAAAGTCTTTATTTTCCTTCAATGTCAATTGTTAGTTTTTGAAAACGAAACACAAAATCAGATATTTATGTTGTTCTCAATTATGTTCACAAATGTGTGTTTACAATTGTTTTATTGGTAGGGGGCCTGCTGTTTGCTTTACAGCTGTTGTGACAGCTCATATTGACCGTCTGGAATCCATTAAACGTCAAATGTCTGAAGATGCTTGCTTGTTGCAAAGTTTCACTAATTAAAAACATGACACAAATCAGTCATCAGAGAATACAACCATAAACCAATCACCACCATTGTACTGTCTTCTATCTCGCCATGTCAAACACATATTCCTCAGTTTATTCCTCTGCACAATAATCATTTTGGAATCTCTGGGATTTAACTGTTACATGTGTCTATTGGTTTCACCATTTAGGCCTGGTTTAGAGTATCCTGTCTAATGAGCCCAACATCAACAGCACATCTATACTAGATGCCTGGCAGCCTTAGACCGATGCCAGCTTCAACTCTCCTCCTTGCACCAGTTGCCTCAATTAATATTTCCATGAATATAACTGTCCTTTACATATACTTAGCCTGACCGTAACCTTACCCTAAACCTAACCATTCATTTCAACTACACCAAACTAAAAACTAAATCCTGGTCACAGTTCAGGGAGTCAAACTATAGATCATTTGGTCAAGCACATGGGAGACAAGCATATTCATGGACAAATGCTATGCGACACATGCGAAGAGATGGCATAGCATTGTGCTGAATCTCCCCTCCTGCAGAATGATTCAAGCTCTGTTTCTAACATCAGGAGGAAGCAGCAGCTGCCTGATGTGGGCATTTTTTTAGTCACAACAAGTATTTTGGTTTTTGACATCAGAGGAAAATCCTGGTTTGCATTTTTCACAATTTATCTGCATCCAGTGAATTAAAATACTATATAGAACTGATACTGGTGGTAGTAATGGTGGAACTCTATTTTGATTGTCTTTCTCCTTTAAGAAGGAACAATGACATTCCATTTAACAGTATCGGCGTTTCACATCACTGCTGAATCTTTGCCTTGGATACACACAGTGAAATGGTGTCAACATATTATGATGCTAAATGGAACAACAAATTGATGGTATGTCATGTTCTTTTCATATTTTACATTTTCACATTCTAAGCCAAAGTCCAGATACAAAAATGAAGCCCATGCCCAGCACATTTTTGGTTTTGCCTGTAGACAATATGCAATAACATTTCAATCAATCTGTACAATAATTCTGAAATTTGAAGTGAGACATGTCCATTATATTTAAGATGTATTTTCAATTTACTAATCTTAGTTCTAAAAGTACAACCTATAATATTTTCCAAACATTGCTATGCAGGAGTATATTTCTATTTTTTATTTATTTTATTTTATTTTTTTGCATTGACTCTGAGATGATATAGATATCAAGTATCTGTTATTTTTCAAATTCCATGGTGTGGGAAGCCTCGAGGAAAACCAAAGAGGAGATTTATGGTTGAAAAAGGACATGAAGTTAGTTGGTTTGAGACAGGAGGATACAGAGAATCAATTTAGATGGAGGTAGATGATTGGCTGTGGCGACCCAGAAAGGTGCAGCCAAAATGAAAATAACAGGATGGTGTGGGATTGTAAGATCCTGTCTTAGATTCATGTTGTGATCAAGGAGCAGGAGCTTTTTTAGGCTGTGTCCACTGCAGAGACGTCAGAAATTGTCTCGACCTTCTCTATAGATGAAATAAAGTACTCTGAGAAAACAAATTAGCACTAAAAATGTGTTGAGTTGATATTTACTAGATATTTTGTCTAAATGAGAAGCATGTTGGTACAGTGATTAGCTCTTCCACCTCACACCAAGAAGGTTCCCGGTTCCATTTCAACAGATAGGGTATGCCTCACTGTGGAATCTGCATGTTCTCCCCATGTCTCCCTGGGTTTCCTTCAAGTTCTCTAGTCTCCTCCCACAGTCCAAAAACATGTAGTAGGTCAATTGAAGATTTTAAATTCCCCATACGTGTGAATAAGAGTGAATGCTTGCATGTATGCTTTCTTAACTATGTGGTCTATGTAAACGTGTTCTCATAGAAGTAGAACAACTGCTTCAAGAGATGAATGACGAAAACAGATTGGGTAATAACCGATCAACAATGTGTGCAACTACTTGTTGCCATCATCTTATCCGAACAGTAACAGAACTAAACTTTGAAATAAATCAGAGATGTCAACATATGACCTTTCCAATATTCATAAGAATTTAAAATGACCTCAACATACCTCCTTTACACTCATTCTTCATTGAGTTTATCAAACTGCAGATCCTCCCTTAGCCTCTACCCAGAATTCTTATGATTCCAATTGTTGATGTTGCTGAAGCAGACTGGTTGACAAGGACCTTTTAAAATCTATTTATTTTAAGATTTATAAAATAAACTGCTCATGAAGCCTTTGTTCGAGATTGAGATTTTGGTAAGCGGCATGTTTGGTAAGCGACATTTTTTCCAACTCAAACATTCCATTACTCTGATTAGTTGTTTAGTTCTGGATTCAGTCTCTGATTGGTTGTTGTTCTAGCCAATTAAATCGAGAGGCATGTGGGTCTGCAACCATTGCTGGCATCCATTTGTAACCTCAAAAGAAATGAGGAAGACCAGATCGCAGGTTAACATTTGGATATAGAAGTAAAAATGCCAAACAATACATTTTCATTGAAAATAGGAAAACCTAAGATCTGATCATTTAAATAAAAATGAATAAACAAATGAAAAAATCATGAAAGGTTTGTCGGTGGAATGTGAGGACTTGATTCAAGCACAGTCCCAAAAAAAGCCTTGTACAGAGGCCAAAACCGCTGAGAAATAGAATCCACAAACAGTATGAACTGCACCTGATGGTGAGTATTGTTTGGCTTTGATAATATCCTGATTTTGAGTGGGTTTCACCAGCTGCATTCTACAAAATAACTATTATCATCCAGATCAAGCAATGTAAGGCCTTCCAGAACCAAATATACTACTTATAAATGCCCAAGGGGTGGGGCATTTACAAATAGTTTATTTTACATTTATGTAAGAATGAAAACTGTTTGGTGAAAGAACAGGGATAGAAAGCTGAGAACAAAAAGCTATTGGCTATGCTAGTTTGCTGAACTTTTGTCATCAACCAAATGTTTTGCTTGATCACACTGGGTTTCAGAATTTCTTTTAGCTCAACTCAGGATCATCAAAGGGGATGGGAAAGCCTGTTTTTCTCTGACATATCACTTAATCCACACCAAAGCAAAACACAAGTGTAAATAACTGGCAAAGGAAGTCCACCATTTTTAAGCGATATAGAATACACTCCATCTGTGAGGTGCTTTATACAGGCCGTGGGCCCTCATCTACAGGGAAGGCCTAGGGTGGCACCCAAAAGCACTGCATAATATCAACTTACCAAAGAATTGTATCATTGCTGATTTAGCTGGTCCAAAAGTAGAGTGGGTGGGGGTCATATATGGAGTTTTTGTATAAGTGATTAGTATAGATGCTGTATCTATTTTTAGATATACTGCATTAATATCCAGCCAAAACTTTAGAGTGCAATATTATGCATTGACAAACATATATTTAATAATTTGGAATGATGATGAATGATTTTATTTCTTTGTTTTGTAGCCAAACTATAAGCTAAAAACTTTGTGGTTGTTGATGTTAGGTGACTTAATTTCTGTAATCTTATAATCAGATTTTTTTTTTTTTTGTTCTTGAAATCACCTTACGTTAATGAACTAAATAATAATAATAATAAAGTTGCTGATCCATTTGAGGAGGTGGTTAAGATAAAGCAACCTAATCATATAGAAGGTGAAACATCCCCTAGAACTAATTTCTTCTTAAAAATACTTAAAATGTGTATTGTAAATGAATGGGCTTTTGCTGCCATCTGGTGAACATAAAGCACATTGCATCGTTATTTCGCTTGCTCTATCTATCCATCGCATGTAACACTATGATATATTTCCACAATTGTATTTTCTTTTTTTTCCAGTCAATATTATTCTTTGGTTTTAAATTGTCTTCATACTTTTTGAAAGATAGATTAAAGCCTATTATGAGCATTTCCATGCTCGTGGTTAAGTGGGAACATACAGTTGTTGTACAGAAGGAGACATCTTCTGTCCACCTGTTCAACTTGTAACATGCAAAATATTGGAATTATTTGCAATATTTTGTAGTTTCATATATTGTGAAATTTTAAATGACAGGGGATGTGGGAATCATACTGTTCTCTCCAAACTTAAGGTGTGTGTTACACACATCCTCATGTCAACTGATTCATCTTGATAGATAAGTAAGAGAGATTTTTTAAATTACATTCAATGATGATTTAACTGTATGTTCTGTAGATATAAATTTGTCAAGATTTATGACAACAATTTATTGTTTCACCTTTTAAGGACAGTCAGGATAATGTCTAACAGGAATGGTGAGCTTTGACTCTGTTTCTTGCTCTTAATACATTTTCATTTTTACAATCAACTATAGCTCACTGAGAAAGTCACGTTTTTGTTCAGCTATGGGAATAGAAAGAAATATTTTTGATTCTTCTTGAAGAAATCTTTTTGTCCCGAAATGCTTATCTTAGATATGGTTTTATTCAGTTGCCTGCATATTGTGCAGTAAGATTAATCGTCACCATCATACAGAACCACCATGCAGAACTAGTATGAAGACCACCTACTTCCCCGGACAGATTGACTGCTTTTAGTTTTTCATTCACCATCAGGTGTTACAATTTTTTTTGTCCCTTGTTATAATTCCAGAGATGCAGTCATAGTACAATCAGTGGAACTTGATACTGAATAATATTCCTCTTTTTTTGCCCACATTTCCGATGAAGACGTGAGATAATTTCTTTGGTGCATGTGAGTGAATGGATGAATGCTATCAACTCTAA
This sequence comes from Fistularia tabacaria, assembly GCA_901007705.1. Taxonomy (NCBI): domain Eukaryota; kingdom Metazoa; phylum Chordata; class Actinopteri; order Syngnathiformes; family Fistulariidae; genus Fistularia; species Fistularia tabacaria. The sequence continues at coordinate 121,059 of CAAKHD010013672.1, read as the reverse complement.
AGCTCTTTGAAATTGCAAGGAAGGGGAGCTTTAAGCTAAGACCGTTTACCATTTACCTAATACAGAGGCTAAAAGAAAGAAAAAAACAATCAAATCACATTGGAACATTCAGCACTATTTGCACTATACCTAATTTGTTTTAGGTTCTCCCATCAGATCATGGATACCTGTGCTTACAGCCAAATCTGCTTTTTCATTAAGTTCAGTAATGTTTTCTTTCAACTTCCTTTGGAGTTCAGCTCATACCACTGTCAGGCCCATTTGCCTTCGAGTGACGACCCTCACAGGGCGGATGGTTTCTTCTGAAGCAACACTAACCGGTAATGAGCATCCATGTCAATCAGCTACTGCTCCGATACATTACTAATAAACATGCATCAGACTATGTACAGCTATTTAAAGACCCATTAATGGATGTGTTGGAGAGGAGGGGTCTTTTTCTTGTCCAGGTGTCAGTCTGTGTTAGGCTCTGCTCTCATTAGCATATGTCTGATCAGCACTGTCACACATGTAATGGCACACACGTGTGTATGCACAACCAAACACTCACGGGTAAACAAGGACGATGTGAACGCATGCAAAAATCACAAATGTCTGTCACTTTGCTGCCCCCATATGGAGAGGACTCGACACATCCGCATGAGATGCCAGCACTGGGATGTTGATCCGCTTACACTGGGAAACCCAGACTATGAAGCACGGAGTAACTTTGGAATTCTCTTAAGACCTTGGTTTTTAAATATTATCTTATGATATGTCTTAATAATTACTATATTTCTTAATTCAAAAATAATTAATGAGATCAGACACTGGAAATGTAATATAAAATTACCAGAAAAAAGGGGTGTTTTCAAAATTGGAATACATTTATGTCAGATATACAGAGTGAGTATTTGTTCACCGATTTATTCCCCGAGTTGGTATTTATGTATTTATTCATTCACGTATTCATTAATTCATTCAATCATTTAAATCAGAAATAAGGTCCCATTTTTTGTTGAATCCAACCTTTGGTAATTACATTGAACAAGTCTTACAATGTCCTGAAACCAGATTTATGAGGAATAAATCCTGATGGGCCTTGTTTTTACTGGCACCAACATAGGAAAAAAATAAATAAATAAATGCATTTAAAAAGAAATAAAGGGCAAGAAGAAACAGTTCTTGAACATAATCAGTGCTAAACATTTGAATTGTAAATTGTAGTCTTGAGGGTGTCATTTATCACTGTGGTGTATTTGTATTATTTATTTATTTATTTATTTATTTTAATACAAAACACATTTATATGTAAATTATTTCTAAATAACATTTCCAAACTAATTACGGTGCTTTGTGGAAGGTACTAGTTTTAGGGTGCATTCCTTAATTTACAAAGAAAATGACACAAACCACATCCATTAATGTATTTACCTATTTTTAAGAAAATGACTAAATGTCAAGTTTGCTTTGATTGGGATAGTTCATTAAGTCTGTGAATATAAGAGAGGGCAAATCATTTTATTTGTTTGCTTTAATATCTGAGCTCCAGGGTGTCATTTTAGCTTGTCTGTATATGTCAAACACCATACTTTTTAAATCAGCACATTTCTCATTTATGTTTTAAGAGGCAGAAAAACAGCATCCCCCCCCCCACACACGACTGCTTTCTGAAAAGAATGTATTGAATATTTCTTTTGTAAATCATTTGCCATTTGTCAAATATACTCACCACTGCAGGCATAGTATGAACACACAACACCAGACAATAATTCAGCAATGTGATTACCGGTGACAAGCCACAAAGGGATATTACTTTGACCTGATAATTATTTGCACTGTTGTTATGATTATGAGATATAGTCGGTATTTACTCCAGGGGAAGCAGTCTAATCAGGCTACTAGTATAATTAAATAAACCCGCCCAGGGCACTTATTGACTCGCTAATACGTCCGATACCATATGACTGTTATGACCTGCAACTTGCAGACATCCATCCATACATGTTAGCCAGGCAATGACTGCCTCTGTTGAATTAGATCATAATGCAGGCAGTGGCCTGATAATGATGAAACAGTGAGTGGAAAAGACTTGTACATGTGGTCACATACAGTATACAGACATTATATATAATTTGATTGAAATGAATGAAGTCACTAATATTGAGCATCAGAAAATAGGGATATCATAATTATATTGAAATTGATAAAAACAACCTGTTTTGTTGATGTCTGTTTATGTAGATTGTGTATGCACTAAAAAAGACCAAAATGTAATTATATTAACAAAGGGAAACTTGTCCTTATCACAGAAGAAGAAAACAATGTTTTGACAAATAAGACAAAAAAGAACATTTACAAAAAAAGCATCCTTTAATGTCTGGCGTAATTTTGAGCCATTTAAAAAGAATTAGAATGATAATAATTACAACAATGAGATGTTGGAAGTTTGGAAGCGGATGATTTCCCTTGTGATCCCAACAGATGTTAACTTGACATACACACTCTGTTGGCATACACAACGATAAACTTTACCTTCTGCTCCCCAAAAAACATCAATATATTCCTTTACACTTTCATTTCATCAGGATATATTGTGTCAGGATACGCTTAAAATGCCAACATTTGAATCGAATTCATTTTGTCAAGATTTGTATCTAACCTGCAAATTAACTTCTTTGTTATTTGATTTAAGTAACTAAATAATACATGGATGTGTTTTCATAAGATTAACCCATTAGTTTTGTAAGATGCATAAAAAACTTGTTGTTATATTTGTGTCAACCACAGTTGTGTTTCATCTTTTATTTTTCTAGTCAGTAAATGAGTTTCCACCAAGAACTCATTCTGGCTTTAGGTCATGGTAAATCTGTTACAAGTCCGAGATGTCACGTCGTTATGCGTACATTTAGTGTTTCATCCTCTTAATCATAATGGACATATCAGATTATTGTTGTTTTCTGTAGATTTTGCTGCAGTTTATAATCTTCTGAAAAGGAGCCAGGAACCCCTGCTATGCTTACAATGGTGCTCTCATTACCAAATAGGAGAGATTTGCTGTGGAAAGCTACTGATTTGTCACAACGTTGAGTCAGTTTGAAAATATGCTACTTTGTTCAATCTTGTGCTGAAGAAAGAGCAAATGCATCCCCTGAATAAAGTAGAAAAATCCAGGAGAATGGAAAACAGCTAAAGCTAAGTGGAGGACACTGAGGACAAGACTGAATAAGACTGACATTTTATAAAAAAAGAGGATGGCAAAGACACTCATTTGGATGTTACCTATGAGGGGCATGCCCTCACTCTTGTCTGACAGAAAAGCATCTCACAAATAAAAATGCTCCCCTTTGCAGTGAATAGTGATCTCAATTTTCTCTTATGGAATGGTTTTTGTGTGTGTATGTAAGTTGTGTATTTGTGCATGTGGCTACACAGGGAGGAGTAATTTGTGCTTAAAAAAAGTGCAAAACAGGAGGCACAAGTACTAATGACAGGAGAGACAGCAGAGAGGGGTTTCAGAGAAGTCCCTTTCTGTCCCTTTCCCCTGTGCATACACACTGAAATCCAGTACAGTATTCAACCATGCATTTGAACCCCACCCCAAATTATTAATTCGATAAGATGATTAACAATGCACTTTTTTGCAATTAAAAATATCATTGATCTTCAAGAGAGGGCTCTTTTACTATCACAATATCAGTTTCCCCCCCACCCCCTTCTCATCTAAGTTTCAGGTCAGACATTTATGGTACTGAGCCTCTAACAGGCCACAGCTGGGGTCAAATGTCAAACTGCAATTGATGTCACAGTGCTCACATGGCAATGGCTGATGCATGATTAGTCACATATGTACATTTAGATAATGTGCTTGTCCCCTAATCTATTAGGAGCTGCTCTGCTCTTCGCCCTCGACCCCTAATGCACTCCAATGTATTTATGGTCAATAATTAAAAGGGAAAAGCATGCATTAAAACCGATCTCTACTTAACAGATCTTAACTAATGAGATTAGGATAATGAATAGGCCACTTTACCAACTTGGCCCAGCACAGTGGCCATTTTGCTGACAGGTGCTGAATATGACAAGGTTAGCATCATAAGCCCTTTCTTACCGAGGGGGTTTAGGTCATGGATTAATGGTCCAAGAACAGCGAAAAGAGGCCAGCCTATTTGTATAAATGCATTAATCCAGGAAGAAAAATACAATGGACCTTGACTCATTTGGTTTTGGATTTCATAATTCTATGAAACATGAGTGGCATTTTGTTTTGCAAACACATTTGGACTATAAGTTCTCTCAAGGTAAGAACAAGCACAAAGAAACAGACATTTCCAAAGTGGAAAGAAAGCGGATAATGTAACAGGAAACCCATAGAATCCAACACAGTTCACCCTACACCATAACTGATTCTGAAGTTTCTCAGCAACTGTACCCTTGAATAGGAGAAGAGCCCCCCCCCACATTCATATGATCAAGCTTCATCACCTCCATGCGCCATCCCCTCCTCTCCCCTACAGCTTTTATTTCTGCCATGGAGGAGACACCTGCTGTATATGTACAACATCAGCTGTGAATGATTCTGAGGTACAAAAGGTTAATTTTCAATTTGCCCAGTGAAGCGTTAGCGTTACAATATTACCTGCAAATTGTATCTTTCCTTTAATACCATATCATTTCATTTTTGGAGTCCCTTTGTAGTTTGAACCGGGGCTGGCTATATTTGGTAGTGGCCATCTGTTTATTATTTAGCAAGTGCTTGGATGTGCAGCCTGACTCCATTAGAGGGTGAGATGAGGAGAATTGGTGCTACCTGGCCCTAGCAGGGTCTTTACCAGTCTCCCTGGACCCATTAAAATCCTGTTAACTTTGATAATCCCTGGCAAGAACTTGGCCTTTATGGACCACTGACCAGGGAAGGAATACGCCCAAGAGCCTCCGTTTAAGAGTTAATAAACATATAAAGCGATGTACGGCTGCTTTTGAGCATCAAATAATGATACCTGATACTTGTTAATATCATTTCACATATTTTCTAAGTGGGGGGATTTTCATTCCTGATGGTCTTACTTTACTCCAGTGTGAATTATCCTAGTTTTTCCTTTCACCTTCACAGTTGACCCTTTGAATTTCATCTGGTCCATTAGGTAAAATGCTTCAGTGTCCAAATTCACAGCCTCCCTCTGGCATCTACTTGTATAGAAAGATTAGAAAAAAGAACACTGCATTGCAAGTTGAATTAAGAAAAAATAAATAAATGAAATGTAATAACTGCAGAAGCTATTATTTTTTTCCTTGGGTAGTTAGATACAATGTAATGGTTCAAGTTTTCGGTTTGACTTGTGAGTCTAGTCAAAACCAATCAACATTGAGAAAACCAAATAGTGTTGGGTATTACACGGTATATTTCTAATAAAGGGTTTGTGAATGTCATGAAAGCTGCATGTGTAAATTGCTCCGCTGCTTTTATTTGCCCACTGCTAACAGGGTGATTAGCAGTAAACATGGGGTATGAAACTGTATTTCCTCAAAAGAAAAATGTTATACACGGTTTTGAAAACTATCTGTGTTCACTCTTGCACCATGCAAGAAATATTGACTGCTATCTTTTTCCACCTTCACTTATGTTGTCATCAGCTCCAATCACCAGCAAACTGGCTGCATGTATAGCGTTTAGCTACTGTACATGGATTCCAAGTTGTATCATAGAGTAAAAGCGTAAAAAAATGTTTTCCAAATCACTCCTGGCACTTCTTCTTTTTATTGGATGCAATCAAAGAACACAATGAAAATGCAAGGGATGACTGTGTATTCATTCAAACCGAACATTAAATGTACTAGATTTTGGATTTACACAATATCAGTTCTTTGGCCACAGATTCACAGATTATTTTGGATACACCATGCTAAAAATCAAGGGACAGTATTTATGTATACATATATATATATAATTCTTTGTAAATACGCTTTGTGGATGTAAGGATTTCAGTAAAGAAAACTGTAAGATTTCTCAGTGAGAGTCACTTAGTTTGGTTAAGTGAAGCAGCTGCAGCAGTGGTCTGTTTGGATGCTGAAGCTTGCCAGAACAGGTGTTGTGAGGGCTCCAGCATTAACACCAACACCTGGTTTGAGGCCTTGGAGACCACATGCTGCACAATGCTATTAGTCAGCTATGTGGATCACAGATAGACAGAGCTAAAACTGGCCTCAAAGAGATAGTAGCAGACCCACACCCACCTACCCGCCCCCACTTCTTTTCTCCCCTGATAACATTTTATCATTTGTTTTCAAAGTCTTTACAGTGGATATTTCAAAGCGAGCCAATCATTCTGAAGTAGGCCCATGCTGCTACAGAGTAATTTCTTCTTGCCATGAATAAAAATTTAAATTCCTCACTGCTCAATAGGAAGCAGGAAGGACCAGAAACCAGCAGCATGTGTAAAGAAATTCCTGCACCCTTCTGTTGGCAATTATCAAAAACGGCAGAGGGAAGGGGGCCATAATGAAAGCCGTGGTGGCACTGCCCCTCTATCTTGAACGTGTCTTGATGGCCTGCAGTCAAAAACTATCAACTCGCCTTTTATGATCATCTACTGTATAGCAGTGCTGATAATGTGAGGAGCAAAAGAGGGGTGCTTCATCTTTTTTTAAGTAACTGTGAGAGCATGTGCAGAACCACAGAGGACCATTTAACATTCCCCTTTAAAATGGCATCTGAGAGGAAAAAAAACTCCCTTCATTTATACAACATGTGTTTGCTCCTTTTGATGTTTAAATGAGCTTGAAATCTGCTGATATCGGACGTATGAAGCCATTTATCGAGGATTTTTGATTTCCACTGTGTAACATCTGTTTATAAAAACACATCAGAGTCTTGTCAGTCATAAATCAAAGGGATGGCTTAATTAAGAAGGGCTCTAAGGTCAAAATAATGATGGCTTAAGCCGCTGACGACAATTCAAATACATTGACAAAAAGACGTGATTAGTTGAACCTGACTAAGCAATTGTCTCAAGGCTTTATTGGCAGCGCCTTTTCTCATTTTCAAGCCACAGCAATGCATAATTTTGGTGTGTCACTATCCATTCTTTATTTTGACAAATTTAAATTAAGCCTCTGAGTTTGCAATGTGGCAAAAAGAGGTGTCGCGATCTTCCTAATGACAGAAAGGAAATGAAGAAGAAAACAGTGACGGTAGAAAATATCAAAATAAACACTATTTTTCTTTTCTTTTATTTCCCCTCCCGTGCCAGAGAGGGGTGAGAATGTAAACCCTGAGAAAGGAATACAGGAGACAGATATGAGCTCATCTTGTGTCTCATCAACTGCAGGGTTTATTCTGCTTTTGCAATTAAACCTTTACATTTTATTTTATAAACAGATTCTTACAATGTTCAATTGGTGACAAATACCCCATTGATACAATCATTTACATCTAGTTTAGTGTGAGTCAAATACCCAATGTTCCTTATTTCGCCATAAGTCAAAATAGACTGGATTATCATGAAGTAACCGTTATATCATATTTGCAACTCTCAAAATGGTGGCCATCTCTAAGGGCAACTAGCCTTTGTGTGAATGTGACCGCACATGTTCATGGATATTAAATTATTATTACTACTAACTGTACATTTTGTTATTCTATATTCTTCACTGTATGGCCACTGCTGCTATATAAGGCCCTATTCACTATTAAACATGCTGAGTAATTGTTTCTCCTCAATACCAGTTGGGGTAGCTTGGAAAACCCCCGCTGGATTAGCATTTAGCATTGACCATCCAACACAGTTTACCAAATAATTTCACTTCTCCCAATGTTCACAATTACATTACAAGGTTTTAACTGACAACCAGTACCGGTGTATATGCTTCTGCAACATTTTGCCAACCCGAGAAAGGAATACAGGAGACAGATATGAGTTTGCCTTGTGTCTTATGGACTGCAGGGTTTATTCTGCTGTTCCGCCCCCGTGTCCTAACTCATGTTATCGATGCACCCGATGTGGCACTTCCTAGTATTTCACAACAGCGTTAGCTGCAGTTTATTTCTACCATGCACTGTAATATAAAATTAAAATAGTCATGACCACTTTTTTTAATTACTGACATTAACATATGAACTGCATTAATAATTTTTTGTAGCTGTCTTCAATCACTACTATTTTAGATCATGTATTATAACTATTGGTCATTACATCTTCTCTGTTAAGGTCTCCATTTGGCTAACCAGACCTCCTGGTCTCCAAAGTGAAAAATGATCCATTGATTAGACCGCTTCATCATTAAAGGGCATCTCCGAGCACTGGCCAATGACAATATAGGGTCAGAGGTCACAAAAAGACCCTGTTCATAGCTAGACCTTCTTGCAAGAGGGCACAACAACTCCCTTTATGATCCTTCATCACATTAGAGGTAACCTCAGCCTTTTTGTTTCTACTGAGGGGAGAGCAGGGACGGCATTTTTTTTTCTCCACTTGAGAAACAGTGATTATTCAGAGTAACCGGAGGACGGAGTGAAAAAGAAGGTGTTATGGAGATAGAGGAATCGGTTTAGACAAGAGATGAGAGAAGGAAAGGAAGAGAATGAGAAAATGAAGCTAGTATGCGAAGAAAAAATTTCCTAAGTGTCACTTCAGCCCTGATTCCTCCCAACTACTTCTCCCAGAAAATTAAATATTGATCAATTTCACAGGCCTTCTAACATTGAAGGAGATAAAGAAGAGTATTAAAGGAAATAAATAAATATACACTTGTATCACCTGTCCAAGCTACAGAGGCACAACGGGCTGGGGGATGGGTGTGTTTACATTGGTTGATTTCCAAGCTTGGGAATGCAGACCCATCCATCAGCCACACCCTGAACATCGGAAAGGATTGAGGGCAACACATTTCTGCCCTTAAAAAGAAGCAAAGATCTCTTCATCTCAGATTGGCTATATTTATTATTAAGCATTCTTGGCAACACAGCCTTTCAGAAAAATAATACAGCACACACTTCTTTGGTTCTGATGAGGGACCTGTGTCTCAGAGTGGCCTTGTCTGTTTGGGGACCAGAGGCATAATAACAAATTCTGAGTTATATTGCACTTCCTTTTTTTGCCATAATATATACAGTATCAAGTACAACATGTATTTTATTCACATCAAGGCAACTTAGACCTCATTGTCTGAAAGAATCAAATTATAAGACACTCTCCATTTGAACGTTATCTCTGCTGGCACATTTTATTTAGAGAACGAAACAAAGAAATAAGGAAATTTACCATTAACCTTTTTTTTTTTAATGTCAAGGGTATATGAATGGATCTTATGATATATATTTCTGTAAACTTCAGAACAATAAATAATCGAAAGTTACATTATTTTATTAAATTCCAGGTGTACTTACATGTGTACTTCCTTTACTTTTTTATGATTTAGGGGAAATATTGGGCAACAGTCCCAAGTTCAGCAACTGCGTTTTACAAAGGAAAAGATCAAGCGGCATCGAGCATAACTCAGTAAATTAATAAATTATTTAATTAAAAAAAAAAACAGCTATCCCAAGAAGGAGGAGATGGATCCCTCTTGCATTTGATCAACTGAAATAAAACCTTGAAGAAGTGCAGACGAAGAATCACTCTGATCTGAAAAATCATGCTTTGCATGTTTACTGTAATGTTTCTATTAGTCATTTAACCATTTCAGATCATGTTGTTAAGATTTCTGCAAATTGTATTTCTGTGTCTTGTCTTGCATCCTCACACTTATCAAAGTGAGAGGGAGTTTGACTTGAATAAGGATGAGACTCCAATTCCTTTCTCAATTGTCTTTCATCATCTTTGAGATGTATGCTTACTTTGTTTGCATACACACAAATTTACTTATTTGGTGTATAAAGCACTCTGGCTTCCAAGTGGCTCCACACAGGACATTTTTTTATCAATGTAAGTGTGGATACGAAGAGAATGGTTGATGTTGGAAGTCTCATGAAATACGCATTCAACACTCTAAAATTAACACTTGGTATGACTGAACACCACTTATTCTTCTTTGATACTCCCATTTTTTTTCTATGGTTGCAGCACTGCTTACTTTTATTGCTGTGATCAATTTAAGTAGTACCAGATCACTTTTAACCAAGACCAAAACAGCCACTGAAGGCAGATCTTTAAAAGAAGTGTAACAATAGATTTTCTTTACTAATAGATCTTAGGTGGCCGCTAATGTTCATTACTGTCAAATCTCTGTGCAATTTTGTTTCAGATTTTGTGTGTGCATCTATGTGTTTGTGTGTGTGTGTGTGGGTCTTAGAAAGTCCCAGAGCAGAACCAGCTGGGCAGTTAGTCATAAACACAATTGTCATCCACATAAAGAAAAGATGTGCAACAGCCTCTCCATCCTTCCCACCTCCCCCTTTGCTCCATTCACCTTCCTCCCACCTCCACAACCCCTCCCAGCCCCTGCCATGGTACTCATGATCTAGAAAGATATTATCGCTGTATTTAAGAAAGGGACAAACAAGATTGTACTGTAAGTTATCTCCGATTATGGCTACAAATCTGGTGACTTAGCGGTTGAAAAAAGTGGGGGCGGGGGGTGAAAGATGATAAAGTAAGCTGTCTTGCTTTTCTTTTCTTCTCAGTCCATCTTTTTTTATCCACCACACAAGCAGATTTATAGGATAAAGAAGAGGGAGCTTTGGTAGACAGTATATCTTTCAAAAACAGTCAGGCCTTCTGGGAGGAGGGGAAAAAATGTGACAATGACACATGTCTTTTACAGCTTCTGCCTTTTCTTGTCGTATATTTGTGTGTGTGTGTGTGTGTGTGTGTGTGTATGTGTGCGTGTGTGTGTGGGTGTGGGTGTGTGTGTGTGTGTGTGTGTGTGTGTGAGAGAGAGAGAGCGCAGGCTTGTGTGTCTGGTTATGACATAATCTTCAATGCAGTGTCTACACTATAGACCGCATACGAAGAATAAACCAAACATGAATGGAAGAAAGAGACAAAAAAATCCAACTCTTATTGTAAATTGACAGGCTGTTTCAAAGAAATTCAATTGCAGAGTTTCCAGCACTAAACACATCTGAGCGCAACCACTCGCTTTTGGCGGCAAGCAATCACAGAGACGACAGAGCAGAAAAGAAAAAAAAAAGGTGACACCTTGGAGTCTATTCATGTCATACAGTAGAGCAGAGGGGCTTTTTCAACATCTCCTCAGCAGCTACAACCATCAATTTAGCTCTGTGGTGGCCAGTCAGGCCCCCTTTGTCCCAGCTGTGTTTGACACTATTTATCTGCTCTAGTGAAGCAGATCATTTTTGATTATTGACCCCACAAAAAAAAAAAAATAATAAAGCTTGAGAAATAGTTAAGATGCAAAATGACAACCTCACAGGACATCCTCCCGGGCACTTGACTGTTACAGCTGCAGAGCCACTCTATCAAATCTTCCTTTTGAATCACCACTCCATGTGCACATAGATGTAGGCACATACACACACACACACACACACACATGCACACATACAAACATGCATTCATACGTCAACCCTTTCTTCCTCACGCAGTCCCTCAATATGTTTTCACCCCCAATCTTTCAACCTCTTCCAATACACTCACTCTACATCTCCATTGCTTTCTTGCCGTCTTTTCATATGTCTCTCAATCTGATCTTTTTGTCTTCCTCTTGCAACTTCTCCCTCTCCCTCACTTATCCTCTGTCTTCATCTTTTCTTTGGCTTTCTTCGTCTATGTAGGAACCCTGCTCATTAAATTACAGTCCTCACTAATAAAAGGTTGAACTTTCTTTACCCACTCATGTGGATGAAATATCTGCTAGATTCCTGCTGTTCCCAATTCTTGCCTGCAATTATTGAATACTCTAACACTCATGTGCACATACAAGAGTCAGACCGGTTGAAACGCTGCCATCCCTCATCGCAAACCTTTATTGTTCACATTTTAAGTCTCACACACACTCACGTACAGATCTACACAATCACACACACGCATAAACCAATGATGTATTCGTCAACCCCTATTTGCTCCACTGTTTCAAAGCTGTCTCTTTGACATCTTCATCCTATCCACACTGGTGCCATTACGCCTGCCCATCCAATAAATTAAGCCCATTTACTCATCTGAATTATGTTATGTTTATTGATGCTTGTATAATTTAATTTTACACAAATTCCATTAAACATTATGCTCTCTGTCACAGAGCATCGCTTCCAGGAGAGGGGAATCTAATCTGGTTATAATGGATTTGAGACATGCATTACAGTTGGGACACACAAAGCACACACTCATGCACACAATTGTCATCTTAATAATGCAGAGTCAAGCAAACAGATCAATGGTTGCTGTGATGATGCTGTCAAACTATACTAAGTGAACAGGAAGCTTTCAGGGCTAGCTATCAAACAGAAGTCATCTCTAGGGGATTATACTGTCCTCTAGCCCTGAAGGGAGTAAAATGTGTCGCCCTAGCCTTGTCAATAATCCCGCACAATACACTCTAAAAGGCACTTTGACTCCCCAGAAAATTAAATTCAAGATATTTAAACTGCAAATTCAAATTTGTCTGAAATCCCCCAACAAATCCAATAGGAGTCAGGCACTCTGAAGACCCTTTTCCATTTTTTGCCCTGTTGGTTTTTACAATGTGGAAAATCAAGAGCCTTATTCATAAATTCCCATAATACCAAATAAAACAATTTTAAAACCTAACTATTTTCCTGATGAAGTGAGTTATCACAAAATAAGTGACTGGTTTGCCGCACAACAAGAGCTCTGAAGCCTCCATAAGGCACCTGTCTACCTCCTCATTAATATCATAGCTATAATGACTAATTCATTTAGTGTCTAATTTTGGATAATTTTGACACCTTTTGATGACATATTAATTGTTTTTCTAAGTTTTAAAAATAAAATATTCAAATCCTTACAATCATCATAGAATATAGGACCTGCTATTGTTTTCTTTGGGCTACTCACTGATCATAGTATAACATTTCAGTGCTGGTATGAACAAAAAAAAGTCTTTGATTTGACTGTGGAGAAAAGGTGACTTTTCACAAGTCTCTATGATGTCATGACCCATCAAATGAATTTATTCAATATACTTCTTTTGGAAAAAAGTTGATTTTCTAGATAATATAGGGATATGATGGTGATTCTTCAGTAGTAGACAAAATCGTCAATAAATCCCCCACCTTTTTTTTTGTTAGGATACCAAATAACTGGAAATGTTCTTTCCCAAGGTTTTATTTAATTTCTGAGCCTGGAAAATGTAAACAAACAAACCGTTCCTCCAGATAACTGAATTTCTAAACTGTATCTTTGCCCAGATGACACATGTTGTAATGACTCATTCATTAACTGAGCCTCTCCTGAAAGTATTTGGACAGTCCCTCTTTGGAAAAAGAAACGATCAGACATGGAAAATCTATGTCTAACTCTTGCAAAATGAATTTCTAAAAGTGGGAACTTCTTAACCTGACACGTACACATCATCAATTGCATTTGAATAATCTGATTTCAAAATCATCACATTTATTGATCAAACACACATCGCCATTAAATGTGATTTCTGTCAATAGATGTAATGGTGTCAAGTTTTGAGCTTATTTATATGAAATAGCTTTTTCTGTTTGGATACAATGGTATCTTCTTCAGATTTGCCCACCAACCTTTTAAGTCCTTTTTTCCACTCAGTGAGGATTGCTCATACCTTATCAAACAAGTAACCACTGATGCCCCACATGCAACAATTAAAACTGAATAACAGCAATTAAGAGTGGATTTAATTTCTGATGCACTGGAGCTTCACGTCAGCCATTCCTGACTCATTGATCCAAACTCTAATCTCTCACTTCGCTTCATGGTTTGCCTTTCTCTGCTATAACAATGAGTAATATCTTAGTCCAGGCAAGAACAAAAGCAAATAAAAGAGAATTTTGTTATCTTGTATCATTTTGGGGGATAAGTGGAAATTATTTAAACAACCTAGCTGGTTTTGGTCTTTATTCACACTTTGCTTTTGTGGTGGTACAATGGTAAGTATTGGAATAAGCATTTTAAGCAAAAACACATTATTATCATTAATAATATCATGATACAAACAATAATAATAATAACGTATTTAATATAGTTCAGAAATTATCAAGTTCAACACGATGTGCTAACAGTTTTTGTGCTTTTTATTTCATTACCCCCCCCCCCCTTATCTTGCCCTTGTACAAGAACAATCTCATTAAGAATAAGTTGCTCCCACACCTCCTCGTAAGCCATTTGTAAGGTTTTTAGGTGGAGTTTGTCGAGGCCTTGTAATGAGAGGAATGTAGCCTTGGTCCAGTGTGGCTTTGTCTCCATTTATGCTCCTGTACATGGGTTGTATTCAGGATTAATTTGCTGCTTTGATGTATTAAAAAAGGGCCAGAGGATTTCTAGTGGCATGTTCCCCAAGGTGGATAGCTTTAAAAGGAGCTTTTTCTTCATTCCAGCACTTAGGTTTATTACAGATCCCAAGACTGTCCAATTTTAAAGAAATATGCCCCCAAAATACCAGGATAATTGTTTCACTTTTTTCAGTTAATTCCTTTAAGGGAAAATCGTACATGGTAGCCAACCTATGAAACCTGAGCAGTAGTTGCATTATGGGAAGAGGCTACAAGAATCATGTACTTTCAGTTAAAAATAGCTTTAATTTTACAAGGGAGCAGCACCAAAAATCACACATTGTGGTCTCAACTACTAACATTAGCCATGATTACAGTCTATGTAGCCCCTTCATGAAAATGATATTTGCAATTATAAGTGCAATAACAGACACTAGGATGACTAAACAAGTTCCAATCCAAACACTCGCTTATCTGTGTACATCTCTCGCAAAAGAGTTTACAGAATTTCAAAACAAAAACAAGGGCAGAAACATCTATAAACCAAATGTGATGACACATCAAACTGTATACCAAACAGAGCTTTCTGTCATACACTTCCTGTTGTTATATTTATCCAATTCTCTGTTTATAAGAAGCACACACAAAGAAGAGGGGTTTAGATGCAGTCCAGACAATGTGTGGATAACCCTGGACTAAATGTACGAATTGACCAGTTTATCTGCTTCTCTTTTTTTTCCCCTCAATAATTGTGACATTGAATGGCAAAACAGATAAATAGAAGACAGTGTTTTTAGTGTTCCTTCCCATGCACATGCGATCTGGTGCAAAAGTGCCCTTAAAAGTGTCTTTAACAACACCTTTGGATTTTAAAACTGCACTTCCTCTTGAGAGCAATAAAGTTAAAACATTCCCACAAGCCATCACTATTATTTCTCCTCCACATGGCGATATAAGACTCAAGAGTCCTGAATTCTTCTTCAACAAAGTTATTGATAATATTCAATGGTTTCAACTAGTACTTGTCAATAATGGCCTCAACTGTTCTTAGTTTCTTGGAAATCATCAGTGCCTGATGCTCATTGCAAGGTTTGCATCTGGATGTATTATAATTTACTTTAATGAGCCCGCTTTTCCTCCCCCTGCTGTGTTAACATGTTGTATTTAGCTGTGGGCTTCAAGTGTGTATGCAGGCTGCGATAATAATAGTGGAGCAACAGTTTTCCTGTCAGCAACAAAATCCTGCCACTTGCAGGAAATGTACAGCAGCGTAATGCTGCATTGCATTTTGGTCCACAGAGGCTCATCCACAGTAGATTTGCCCTTTGAACAGTTGACTTGTTTGGTCAGTCTTCACTTTGGTCCAGACCAACTCACTAGAGTCAGCCTCTTAAGATTGAAATATCAGACTAATCCACTGGTGCCACCATAACGGGTGCATTTGAGGTTTTGAGTGATCAACCAATCTATGTATGTATGTATGTATGTATGTATGTATGTATGTATGTATGTATGTATGTATGTATGTATGTATGTATGTATGTATGTATGTATGTATGTATGTATGTATGTATGTATGTATGTGATTAAATTGTCCTGTGCTGGTCGCCCCACAAAGATCTTTGTTGTCTTGGTAAGAAACACTAATTTATGTGTATATGAAAACTAAGTATTTACTAAGTAATATTATTTGTGAATGTATGATTACTTGTCGCAGGGATTTGGGGCACTATTTTTCATTGTACTCTATTTGATAATCATTTGACATACATATTCATGGCTCTTGCTGCCTTACTGGATTCTTCTTGCTTGAACCGTTTTAGTTCTTCCCATTATCTTCAAAGCTCCATTCACTCTTTGTGGCATACATTTGGAGATAAAAAATGCTGGAAATATTCCTAAGAGATTACACCTGCTGCAGGTTTGGTGTTGGTGCAGATCTCTAATTCCATCCCAACCCAAACCTGTTTTATATGATAGAGATCTGCTCAATATGGAGGCCAATTGAACACAGTACTCTCCTTGTCATGCTGAAGATTATTTGAACTTTGTGACATGGCACATTGTCCTGCGGGAAGTCGCAATCAGAAAACAAGTAAACTTTTCATCATGAAGGAGCAAAAATGGTCAGTCCCACGACTGAGGTAGGCTGTGGCATCTAAACAATGGTCAACGGCTATGGCCCAGAATAAAATGCATGCAAGAAAAGCCTACGGTGTGGTCTTCCTCCCCTGTAGTCCATGTGCTGTGAGGTTAAAGGTTTTGTCCATAAAAGAAGAACTTCACTTGTTGCAACCACTACCTTGGTTGCATCAAGTGCTTATTTGAGTGACTGTGTTTTTTCTTTGATCTGTAACCAGTCTGGCTAATGTCCTTTGACCTCTGGCATTAAAAAGGCCTGTTCTTTGAATATTTTCTCATTTTACGACCATCTTCTACAAAAACCAAAGAGATGGCTTTGTGTGAACCCACGTAGATCATCAATTTCTGAAATACTCGGGGCAGTCCTGGCTCAGACTAACCATCATGACACCATCAGTGTCTCTTGTCATTGTTTTTTCCGTATTCTGGTGACTCATCTGGACTTTTCTAGAACATTCTTGGCCATGTGTGACTTCCCAAATGCATTTGGTTGCTGCAATGTGATTGGTCGATGAGATATTTGCATTGATTAGGGGAAAGTGTAAAATTGCTGAGTGTATTTTTGTAGAAAGCAAACCTTTGTATTTTATGTTGAGGCAAGTTAAAACAAAAAGATTGATTGAGAATAGCTGCGGACAGTTGTCTGTTTGACTTAATTAAAAATGTAATCTTGTAATATATAAGTATATAAGTATTTATATGGTAATGTTGGCATGCTATCATCCATAAAGCAAATCTAAGAACCTTTGGTTGTGCTGGCAAAAAGAGTCTACATTAATTATCTACATTTCTTCCACATTTATGCTTTCTTTTAAATACAAGTGTATACTTGACTGCATATCAACACAGGTATATGCACTAAAACCAACATTAGATTTATTTATTTTTTTATTTTTCCAATTACACATGAACATGTTGTTGAGTGTTTGTGCAAGGCACTAAGGTAACAGCTTCGGTATCAGTGTTTTATGGGCTAAAGTTATGATTTGCTACTAGTTAATACTGTGGACCACCTCTGTGAACTTTTTTCCAAATATTTCTGAATTATAAACTTAGAGAAAACAATAGCTGCATACACGCAAACCACACTCTGGTAATGTAGTAAACAAATTCAAATAAAACATTCTCCAGCAAAGTGATTTGGAGTCATAATGCTACTTACAGAATCCATTTACAACAATGCAAATTCAAAATATGTGTTTTCCACATCCAGACTCAACATTTTCCCAATCAGCATGTAATTAACTTGACATTTATTTCTGCGATTGGGATGACTAATTCCAATCCGTATTAACATCGTCAGCCAATAAGTAATGTGCAGATATGCCCCACGAAAAGGCTGCTCCACAGTAAAACATTGCAGATGACGTGTCCAACACATATAACTTGTTGCACAATTGCATTTAGGCTTTATTTGTTTGTCTTTCACACCAGATCAGTGTCAATATGTCTGGCTTGTTCTCCAGTGTTATGTGTTATCTTGCATATCGGCTGGCATTGCTTTATGCCTTACACCCGTATGGATACAGATGTATGTTGCTATGGTGACTTCATTCATGTGTAAGTCTTGGCACACGTATATCTATCACCACGATCCCAATCAAACCTAATCACAATATATTGCTTTTCTTGTCCAACAATAAGGTTGCTGGGAGTGGACGACATGGAAAGATTTAATTTAATTATTAAGACTCTGCTTGGTGTGGCAAGAGTGAGATGTGCTTTGATGGACGTTGCTTGTCAAAATGCCTATTGATGAAGCACAAAAACCCTATTTGCAGTCATAAGGCCACTACCTTCCAATTATCTTAGTGCCGGAGCATTCCTCTCGCCCAGCAACTCCAATCCTTCTCTCTTTTCTGAGTGGCTATACCACTGCCCTTGGCAGACAGGTACCAAATGGGCTGCTCTCTGCATGCTCCCTTTAATGTTTTATTGATTTGTTTAGCATACACCACGATTCAACTCACATACTCCAGCATTATTGCCCTTTGTGGTCACAGCCTGACCTGCCCCACATGAAAATGATGTTATTGAAATATGTTAAATGTGTCACCCCTCCATCTTTGGGAGAAAATATCTCACCTTTTCATGGATCAATCAGAGGCTCACAGATTGGTAATATTAGATTCCCGCTATCTTAATGACTTCTATTATAACAATTCCATCAAGCTCTCAACCAATCAATCAAATGAACTTGGTAGTGTATCAAATCCATGAATAAAAATCAAAGGGGGATTAGAAGATGTATCTTTCAATTTTCATGTTAGATACAAAACAGATAAAACTGTGGGTGAGACACAGTAGATGAGGAGATTAGCTTGTTGCACAACAACACAGTAATGAAAAAAAAAACATGTAAAGGAGAGTTTTGAAATTAATGAATGAAGAAAATGTCACCCTCACAATGAAGAGCATGAGACCACATTGAGTCTTCAATTTCCTTGTCCGAGTTAATAAGAGTGCTCACAATCATCATTCAGTTGACTACAGGGGTTCCAATTACCTCTATCGGATGATTGTATCAGCGAGTAACAGAAGCACACAAATATTTCTTCCTAAATCCCATTATAAGGGAGTGCATTGTAGTTCCCTTTTGACCTGGGAAAATAAATGTGTACGTGCATGTGTGAAAATGTTTGAGTTAGTGTGTGCCTGTCTATATTTCTGTCTGTGGATGTGTCTGTCGGAGGCCACTCATGTTCACATGTTAATGATGAATATGTGTCGCCCATGTCCTCAGACTCCCCGAACAGGCACAGGAGCCCTTAGATAGAATACACAACAGGGACAGACACAGTTTATTCCCAGACAATGTCAATAGCTCAAGGGTAAAATCATTTGTCACTGCAGTGAAATCCCTCTAAATGTATACATTTATTATTGTCAGGCTTTAATTGATCGCAGGGCGCCAAGAGAAATACCAAGGGTCTGTAATACGTGGCTATCTCATTTACAAATCACACTTTGCAAAGCTTCAAGGGCATGAGGGGCTCCTCGATGAGGAAGAGGGAAGAAATGTATCTTTTCTGACCTTAAATTAATAGGTATTCATGGGTTTCATTTCCAAATATTTTTGTTAATTAGAATTTGGTAAATTAATATTTGTTGTGACATTTCACATCACATATTAATAATCAACATCTTAGCACTTAGCATTGTTCTTCAGTCACATTGCAGCCCTTAATAAGGTTCATCAGTTTCTCATTTTGTGATAAAAAAGATATTATTGTTGTAATTTGAAGGAAATTGTCTGCTTTACAAAGGTAATTGCTTGGTTTAATTGTGAATTTTATTGTAAGATTGAATGGGTGATATTTTGTTGAAAGGCAAGAGCTGCAATGCACAATTCATTTTTAAAAACAATATAAAACAAAAAAGATAAAAAATATTTCCTCAGATATTTGTATTATTACTTTTAATCAAAGGGAAACTAGGATCCAGGAAGAATGTTGGTGTTAGAACGGTTGTCCTTGGAACTAAACATTCCTGGTTCGATTCCCGGCTTCTCCCAGCCTGCCGAAGTGTTGTTGAGCAAGATGCTGAGCCCTTAACTGCTCCCCTGGCGCTGTTCAGTGGCTGCCATCTGCTCATGGTTCATGCACGATAGGTTAAAGGCAGTGGTCAAATTTGGCTGATGTATAGCTGAATGTGACAAATAAAGCGATTTCTAAAAAAAACAACTATTCTGTAACAGATCAAGAATTGGCCTTCTGCTTAAGAGACAGTGCTTCATGAAATACATTGGAAAACATTGCATTTCGCTCTAATATGTTATGGTATGTTTGCATCAGCTCAGACATACTGAATTTTGTACATCACCTTGCCCAATCTGCTGTTAAGTTTGGATAGATTATGATGATGGCTAAACTGAATGCCAGTTACAATGCATGCATTTTTGTTGCTGTAAAATAAACATAGGTAGATCAAGGTTTTGAATAGAGCAGAATTAATCAAGCAGACATTACAGTTGGATTTCATTTTAAAATGTTATTGGCACATATGCAACCTCTATGTTGAGGTGAAAGTTCCAAAGTGACTGAGTCAATCTATTATATCAAATTTCTTTCAATGCATCTAATATGTATTACATAATATTTGTGGAATTAAAAAATAAATAAACAGAAATGAAAGGAAATATTTCTCTCGAACAAAAATATAGTATTTCAATATATCCATCACTAGGTGTCCTGTCATGTATATATTCCTGATCACTGGGTGTCTATGGGCCCTATTCAGATGAGAAGCCATCAGTATATTTTGTGTCACAACCGTTGACATCTACAGTTTGAGGTTATCACGGGTTTCTCTGCTACTCCACCGTTCCACATATGCAGCATTCAGTTAGGCACAAACCATGTAGGCTTCGATACAAGCATATAAACACTCATGTACATATGAGGCCTTTATCACATTGGGACCACCCATGTATAAGCAGTAATCACTTCAACTTCCAGTTAAATCAACACTAACTGCAGCACCATCAATGCATCATCTCTATAGCTTGGTATATCAGAGCCAGAGCTTCACATGATAATCTCTGGTGATTAATGTTTTGCAGTTTTTCTTTGAGTTACTATTTATGACTGTGTGCTTCGACTAGCAGCAGGCAACCTGTCTATTTACTTGAAGTCATTTCAGTTATTTCCCTGCACTAAACATTCTGAGGAGTTATTGTCATATCTGAGCATTGCTGCAATTATCAGTATCATTTGGCTGTACCAATAATGGCTGAATAAAGCAATGATGTCTTTCCCATGCAATCCGTATGCTGACATCTGTTCATGAGCAACTCAGTGTCCCTCTCGATCTTCACCTCCTATTGCGTTCATTTTCAATTGATTCTTTATGAGTCATTTCAAAGCTAATGGCTTGTGAGACGCGTATTGAAGAGAGGACCTTTGGGAGAGGGTGCCCAGACTGACATGAGATGAGTCGTACACAGAGTGAAGCCAAAGGGGCAAAGGCAGAAAAAAGTGTTCAACAATCTGTTGAAATTTGTGTATAAAAGACTACAATCACACAGCTCTCATCCATGATTATATTCTAAAGTGCTAATTATGTTGCGTCAGAAAACTACAGCGAGAGGTTGACACTCTACAATAAAGCAAATAATTTCCAGTCGGAGGAACAGAAAAACGTTAATATGAGGGGTGGAAGATGGGGTGAGGAGGATCTCAGTTAAAGGAAGTAGCTAATAAGGTTTAATGGTGCATGTCAGGAAGCCACAGTATGCAGGGGAAACACAGCTGGCTTCATTTTGTAAACTATTTGATATACACATCTATCCCGCTCACAATCATCAACTGGTCTCAGGCCACTGGGGACAGTTTAGGAACACCAATCAGGAACATTTTCCCCTCAACATTCAACTGTCAGAAGAAAAGGCACCAACGTTAACACCGGTGTACTGGTGTGTTGCACTGCGCTGCTTTAGCAGAATTGTCAAGATGTCAATTATAACCTTGGAATCTCAGGACAATGCGAATGTGGTACGGCAATGTTAATTGCATAATAGAAGCTGCTTTTATAATACAAAAAAGGGGAATTGTTGTTCTTTATTACATTTCTGAAAACCCACATTTAAGCTGCCATATTTATCCTATACTTCTGCATGGGCTCAACAGTGAAGCTGCTGCAAGGGTCGTGGCCCTGTGAATGTCAACGATACTTTCACAGTGTTGTGCGTCACAGAACTGATCCTTGGCAGTCGGGCTATTTTGTCAATACATAAGGTATCCCTGCACATTGCAAGTATTTTTCTTGGGTGTTAAACTTATAAATCCATCAAAAAATAAGTGAACTCAATCCACAGAGGACGGCAAAATTAGTTTAGAAATGCATATGGTGAAATTTTGTGCCTTTAAAACATTATTCACACCTGCATTTTGATCAGTGTGACTCTACAGCAAAATATGTAGTTATATATACATAATGTAATTTTGTGAAAGCTGTGAATGTTTAGATTATACTTAGATTGTTGACATAAAAGTGGCTTATCCGTATACACTACAAGATTTAATTTTAAAGGCCAACAGTCGCTGGTATTTCAAACCAATGGACATAAGGTCAAATGCTCTGCCATGTTGTCATCACAATGACCACTCCTGCTGTGAGTCGGTGTTCCAACTGGTCGAATTTAGGATCTCAATTCATATCTATTAAATTTGTAAAATTTCAGAAAGTGAGTATTTCTTACCATATTACCTACAATGACTACCTCCTCACCTTCTTACCGCTTCTAACCCCGATACCTAATCCAGACTACAACCTGCTACATTTCCCTTTTCATGTTGTAATAGTTAATGTCATAGACAAGACATTCGGTGTTCATAATATTCATATCGACTTCAAGCTTGGAAACTATAGGTATAACACAGATACTGTTTCTGTAACGTAACAAATTTTGAACCATCAATCATCAATCATATATAGACTGATGCTGTTTTTTGGTATATTGAAACCTTTAATCATCCCAAAAAATGATCTCCAGTAATGTAAAGGAGAATGTTAATTGTGAGACCTAGACAAACCTTACCCATGTATTTCTCACCTCACAAAAGAAAACGGGGCAAAAATGCTTTATTTCCAAATTCCTGGAGCTTTAGTGGCAGAGTGTCCAACTTCCTCACAAGGGTCAAATAATTGTCACTGTCACCAGCAGATTTAGATTGAATCACCAGAGGATAAACCTTTAGGAGGGAAAAAGCTATATTCGCTGGCTGGTTGGATTTACACTGTATTGCTGCAAGAATAAGACCATCGTTAAATCATTATGATTGCAACCCTTAACTGCTGAGGTCCTTTTTTTTTGATATCCACAGCAGCATGTGAAAGAGTATCCTGCGCTTCAAAAATTGGATTCTGTCTACAAGCCTCTTGCATTTGAAGGGCCTAATTTAAACTATTATGTTCTTGTGGTTTCCTGATCCCATTATAAATATTTGAAGGGAAGTATTTATCATTGAGATACTGTATATCACTGCAAATGGATTTCCTGTGCAAGCAAAGGTCAGTGATTTAGATGTATAAACATGTGAGTGGGAAATCCTGTATGGTTTGACTTAAGACTCATGGCAGTAATGACAAACAGAGGATGGGGCACTTTAAGGTAAAGCAATTTATTTTGTAACATTGTTGATCTATAGTTCTGATTCAGGTGTGTGCCTCACCTGGTGTTGTCAGAGATTAGTGAAAGGTACCTTGTCTGTGTTGTCGCTGTCTTTGGCAGCTTTCTCTCCCACCAGTTCTTAGGCATCTAAACAAGCGTTGCGGCATTGAGGCTTGCCACTGGTAACGCCAAGTGTTTATCGCAGCGCGCAATGTGCAGGTGACAGTAATTATCCGCAGATGACAGTGGCAGTCCCCAATGTGGACCAGATGGTGATACAAGGGTCATGCGTGTACAGCTGCCTGGGGGGTGGGGTGGGGGCTGTAAAAATAAAGGGAAGGGAAGGGGAAAGTAAAGTCACATTAGGGACAAAGTGGTGGGGGAGCATGTTTCCTGTGTCATGAGGCGCAACCACAAAATTAAAGCTTCACTTTGAACCTGCAAGGAGTCAAAAGACGGAGAAACTGCAGGTGATGCTTGAATGGACGCGATTCCGATCACAGTGACGAGTCTGAGAGTTTGCAGTTGTAGAATAGTCTGCTTCCTGGGCATCCTCCACATCTTGCTGGGGATGTGCCCTGCATGCAGTGTTAGTTTTCAAAGCCAGAGCACACACCGTGTAAACTCTTCTGCGGGGGTAAACTCCTCCCGCATATACAATCACATATGAAAAGAACTGCAGAGACCGTTGAGGCCACCCAGGCCTATGAGTGAACAGAAACACACGAGGTGGCACCCGATGTTTGTAGTCAATTGGGGGATTAAGAATGTTAACAGATGTTGATGATATTCTGATGTCATGAAGCAAATTGAGGGATGTGGGTGTGATACTTTGCTTTCCATGTGGGATTTATTTGTTTGTTGAATGAGCTCTGGGTTCACCAGACAATCATCCACCTGGCACAAACTGAGCAGGAGTATTCAACTGTTTTCTGAACTCCAAAATGGAATTGCCCTGCTGAGCGCTCACTGGCATTCAATCAAGGCACCTGGGTCAGGTGATTCCCGTTTGAAAGGAATTACTTTTATTTTACAATTCATATGACTTTACGAGACAAATTTGTTTGTGTTAAATCATGATTCAAGATTTCTCAGGATCCAGTGAGGGTTAAACTACAATCTGTCAATCAGTGGTGATACTTTCAAACTTTTCATTCAAGAAGTATATTCTCTGCCCAAGAGCAAAACCTAAAACTAAAAGGTCTATCAATATGTAACTGCAAACAGTGAACACTGTCATTTTAGGGTTGTTCATCAAATTAAAAAGGGTAATACAGTGACTTTTTCTGCTCCATTGGATTAGGTATCTTTTTAAATGTCACTTGAAAACCACCATTCGTTAATTTCCCTCTTGGTTAATTAACATCTGCTCCTGACCTTTTCATGGATAGGTGCAACTTTATCTTGAAAGTCAAGGTTACAAAACAATTTATCAAAGCAGATTGATTACTAATCAGCCAACTAGTGAATCTTTAGCTACCTGTTCAAACTTAAGCACCCATGATGAGGGTCAGTTGGCAATTAGAAAACTAATAGGGTTTGAAGGAATGTAGAAAATTCATAGGTATACATTATTTACAGGCTCTAAAGAATGTGAACACGTGGAAATCCATAGAACATCACAGTACATTTGATTGTACATATTCTGTTACAGAGCTTTCTGCCATTTCTGACCTCACCTGAGAAAAATTCAGTGTTGGAGACAGAAGTGATCATGAGAAAAAAGTTGCTGCACCCAAGGGTGCTCTTGGTCCTAGGGATTGGACTGATACTGCTCTGCCATTATGCTTCCATTATAGTAAGGAACAGCACTCATCAAACCTAATGAACACCAGTAGATCATTAAATTACATTAGTTGAACAATTACAGACAAAAAGGGAGAGTTAGATGCATTCTGCCCGCTGAAACAGTCCATATTGCGATGTAATGTCATAAGTTGCAATCTGTGCAGCAGCAACTACCACACCATCCTTATCATATTGCAGTTATTTGATTGAAGGCTGCTGGTTCGACTAAAGAAAATAAAAAATAAAAAAGGAATAAATAACATAATCGAGGTTCAAGTAAAAAATTCTCCTAAGTCTTATAAATGGATGGAAAGGCAAAAAACTCAGCATTTGTGTTTTATATGTCATCAAGAAATGGTCAATTACATGATGTATGTACATACAAAATATATGAATACATTAAAATCTGGCCTGGTGGAAAGGTAGAGAGACATTTATGGGAATCCCCCCTCCCCCCAAATGCAGAGGTCATTAAGCCATAATGCATTTTTGTTTCTTGGGTTTTAAAAAATATATATATTACAAACACGGAAAATGTAATAGATAATTACTCTGTGGAAAAAAAAATGGTAATCTGATTTTCTGCATATAAGCCTGTTGCATTTTATAAATGTTTGGGTGCTGCATGTAGTTTATCTTGTGAAAATGCAGACAAAGCATCATCATGGCTAGTGCTGATCACACAGTCCCTATCAGAACTTGAAGTTAATGTTAATTCCAGCACTTGATGAGAACCATTATGTGAATGTTTGTGATAAAAAGTCCACAGCATTAGTATTTTCATGAAATCCCAGCTGAAGGATGATTTTCAGATATGATGTGATGACTGTGATGATGCTTGTCTAGCAGCATTAATTTTTGGGAGGCACACTATTTGCCGTGGGCTAAAGTCCTCATTTCCGTGTTTAAGAAAGGACTTGTTTTGGCGAATGCATCCTTCTGCAGGTGGCAAACTGCTGAAAAGTGGCTGATGATGAAAACTATTTTTCACATGAATGGTCTCCACTGTTGTGCAAGAATTAAAAAAAATCAGCGACATCAACAGAAAATAATAAGGGATATAATATATATCATATATAATATATTTATTATATTATATTATAGATATAATTCCATGCATTCATTCCACGTTCAGAGAAAAAAAATCAATAATTCTGTAAAGACCAATTTATGACACACCCTGAATCCTAGAAATCATAGAGTTGTAATCTTTCTTTTTGGAGCATGACAAATAAAGCATGGAAATCAAAATAACATCAACGAACTGCATCAGATTTTGTTCATTCAATAAATCAATTTTTTTAGAAGTCCACCAACTTTATGGATATCCCACGCGAAACCATTCAAAAAAAAAAACAACTCCTCTTGGTTTTTAAAGGATTTGAATGGGGTTTAACGATGTAATAACACTTCACATCCCGTGATCTTTTGATTGTTTACGCCAGTCATTATAAACAGTGTGTCTATTTTTCCCTAAAAGATTCGCATAGCTCTCTTTCTCGTGCTCTGATCTAAAAGACATTACATAAAGCATGTCTCCATCATCCATACAAGTTGCTTTAAAACCAGGACTGTGATCCCTGTTCATTATGTCAAAGTGTGGAAGAGACGTTTCTATTACCACACCAGATGTCCAAATCAACTGTGTTGTTTCAGCGCTTACTGCACCCAGCCTCCCAGGTCCAAGTGTTTATTTAAGTAGGGGAGCTCTGGCGGCCAGGGGGGAGTCCGGGCTAATTGTGAGCGGCTGTAATATCACAGCGCCATCATTAAGAGGGCATCGGCTTTGTACACGCATTCATAATCCACCTAGAAATGAAATAGGAAACAACGTCCAGCGACTGCTACTGAATTACCAGATTGTTAGCGTGGCCTAATTTTTACACTTTGTTTATGAAAGACTAAACCGCTCAACATGATTAGCAACAACAACTGTGTGATATTTCTCCAGAGAGTTGGTTGGGGTAGGGTGAGAGTGGGGATCCCAAATTGCCCCATCAGATGGATGTTTAAACTAGTCCAATCTAAAGGTAGGCATTGCAAAGTAACAGTAACTTTAAATCCAGCAGGATTAATCCTTCAATTCCATCCTATCTTTTGGGAAATATGTTTGATAGTCAAATGCAAATATCCAATTAATGATTAAGACAGACATAAGAAATCACCACAACAGCCTGAAAATCCCCACCTGGATGTGTTCCCTGGAGTTCCAGCTGTTCATGGAATGAACCTGGAAATAGAATGATAAAATATAGCCAAATAATGTCACAATAGCCCTCAATTCATTAAGCAAGAATGTTTACACAAGCATTGGCAGAGTGCTTAGGGTGCCCTTTTTGTCATATCGTCTTGTTGATATTTGAATTTTTCAATGCATGTCGGGACTCCAAAATGTTTTCATAATCTGGTTTTATTATAAGCAACACTGGCCAATGTTGAAAAATGAAGTCAAAAAGACAACAACGCAGCCACCGCGGCCATCCGCCCTGCAGACTGGACCAAAGTGGACCACACACAGTGTTTCAGTAAAGCTGTGCATAAAGGAGATATTAGAATACAAGCAAACGGCAAACAAGCCACTCAGCACACTGTCTATGCGTGTATCTATTTTTCCAAACAACACCATTATTGCAAAAGTTTCATTCCAAATGCATTTTTTCAAAATAGGCTTATGGCAATTCATTTTGACAAAACAAATTTGGGCTTGTAGATGATGATGTGATTCAGTTACTATTTCAAAGTATGTTGTGCGAGTGCTTTTGGAAAGTGATAAAGGAATAGCTAGGGATGGAGAGGTTCAGAATCTATATCATAAATATTTAGAAATAAGAACTTTTGACCTAATAAATAAAAACCATGACATAATGGACTCTGAAGGTACACCAGATCATAACAAAACCCTCAGCGCATCTGTCCGAGCATTCTTCATTGAGACCCTGGTACTTACCATGAATGGTGGTGAAAATGTATAAAAGATACATATTCAGAAATTTATAGGACAGTGACAGAAAATAAGCATGTTTCAAAGTTCCTTCTCTTATATATCGCAAGGACACAAATATATTTATAGATCAACTAACTGTTCCAGTTGAACGTAAGCATTGTGCCTCACAACATGTTTATGTGGATAGTTTATTCAGCCAGACATACAGGGTTATTTCAAGAGGGCCGCTCTCCATTTTAATGAGAGAGCATATGCAGATTATCATCCCTGATCTCAAATCAGCCCCACATTACTGGAGCTTACCTGAGAAGAGAGCATCAATATTAGATGACAATGATGGGTAGAGGTGCAGGGACATTCATAAGCTTATTGCAACGCCCCCGCCGTCACACACGCATTGTTCATGGCATGGCCGAGACAGCCACACAACATGAGAAGGCATGAGTCATGACAGATGACCTATGTTCAGGGAGATACTGGAACAATGAATTAATACTTAATTAACCTATTGCATTTACAGATGTTTGTTCTGGTAGTGTATCTAGCATAGTAATTCTACCCGATATCTGTTTATGACAACATTGTAGAACAAATATCAGGCATCAGATGCATTTTGTAAATCATTCATTATGGTAGATATGGATGTATTTGAAGTGTGAAATTACAACATCAAACTTAAAAAATGAAGTTAAATCACAAAATAATGGTAGGCAATGGGAGACGGCAAAGATAAACACTGGAGCAGGTTTTCACAAAGTTAAGTGAGTGATGAAATGCTAACTTATTCAGTGTACATAGATTTATTGGGTGAGGTAATTGTGGATACTCTTACACACTTGGATAATTATAATGGCTTTATCATTGAGAGAAATAGGCCGTGATTTGATTCTCGCTGACATCAGTCCATTTTACAATATAATTAAGGGTCATCCACCTGATTTAACCTAACCTCATATTATTTTAACCTTGTACCCAACCTTTTTTTTTAAATACCATCAGGAGATTTGGACTAGCTCGCAACATGAACTCAGAAAAATTGCATAATGATTAGGCTCACTTCTTAGCTTTTGGCTGTGCATGCAGACTGCAGTTACAAAGTTTCTGGGTTCTCCTCAGGGTGATCAAGGTCAGGCTGGGAGTTGCAGAGGCAGAAGGACAGTACTCTGTGTCTGTGCACTGGAGCTGGTAGACAGTGAGAGGGATGCCTCAGGACCCTGCTGGCTCCAGTTGCCTGGGCCATGACCGCCAGGGTGGAGGAGGCTGGCCACAGATCGATTGTCACGGAGCTAGATCCCTGTGATAGGGGGGCGATTGGATGCAGTGCACTGGGACTGAATGACAGAAGCCTAGACGTCTAAGTGTCCCATTAGGAAGACAGCCACACACGTCCCGGTGCTCTCCTCTCGCAACTTAGCCGATGTTGGCATCCCAGGGAAGTGGCTCAAGTGTTCCCCTCAATTGCTAAGGGTAGAATTAAAACAGAGAGGGCAGCAGCAACTCTGCAGCTCTGCATGTGGCACCTCTGATCCACCATATGTAACTAAAGCAGTTATATATATAATTATAACTTTGTCGCCTTCATAAATCTCAAGAGGAAGTGGCTACCAAGAGTGCATGTAAGTACAAGTAAATATGTTTAGATGCACATGTAGCTACATATTTGAACCTATGCACGTGTTTACATGGAAACCGAGCAGAGGGCACAAAGTAAGACTACGCTCTTTCCCCACATTCAAGTCAAGCTGTGGTCAGATTGCTGCGGCCAATTCCTAAACACATAAGAAATGATGACAAAACAAGTAGGCCACACACAGAGAAGCTGCTGTGACACGCTGCCTGCTGGGTCCAAACACAGAGGCAGAGCCAAGCTTAACTAAGATCTGGTGAAGGAATGAACCCCAAATGTTTTATGACTCTTACTCCTGCAAATAAGCATGTATATGTCTTCAGAACGAGCTTCAGGGATGGAATATCCTTCTCACAGATACAATCAAACCTACCGCTTAGTGTGCCATAAATATGATGGTGCACTAAATTGATTACTTTTCACATGATAAATCACTTGAGATAGACGGCAGCACTCATATTTCATAGCATTGCATAAATATCAGTATCCCTGTTAAAAAGAAAGATATCTGTTGTCATTAAATGGTAGGTATGGTCATTTCTGTAAAGGTTAAGTATTTGACACTACTACCCTTGATTTGGAATTTGAGTCAGTATTTACAGTGAACACGAAATAAAAAGGTGTGGAATACTACTACTACCCACCAGTGAGCTCAACAACTCAAAACAAACAAAAAAAATAATCAGTGATTGGTTAGTTTACATTCTGTGTCGAACTACTGTCTCATTACAGGTGTTTGGAGCGTCAGCGGAAACCAATAATTACGTGTGATTCTTTTTTTTCTTAGACTAAAATATTGAGGTCTTAGAAATGATGGAGTGAAGAATGAATCACCACAGGAAATGCTCTTCATTCAACCCTCTGTGTGGTGAAGAGAAATGACCATAAACAAAACTCTACATAACGACTCCTCTTCGCTCGCTTCATGCTCTTGCTCTTTCTTCCTTTCTTTCTTTCTTTCTTCCATTACCTTGCTGGTCTAATTCTAAGATTCCCCTCATATATCTTAACAGTCAAAACAAGCAATGATCTAATGGAGTTCATTGAAATAATTTTCACTCTACTGTGACAGTGTTATCAAGCAGTCTCATTGGCCACGTGCCTGAGCAGAAATATGGGACATTTAAAGAAACAAGTTAAAATAAATGCTGTTACGAACCAGATTGTATAAATAATAAATATACCACAGAAAATGACTTCAAATGTCCGATCTGTCTTGGAGAACTCTGATCTTGAGAGCAGATGTTTTGGATATCCTCAGGTCATGGGGAAAATGTATACTTTCTACAAGACAACGATGCATGAATGCATTGGACTACGCTTTACTAACTGACTTTGGGATAGCGAAACTTGTAAGTTTTAACAGATAATGAGTTGGAAATAGAATGTTTTATGTAATGATTAATTCATATTTTTGTGAATCACCCTACATTAAGAAACTGAACTGAATGAATATCAATTTTGATAACTGACAGCAGCTTGAGAAAACAATTTGACAATGTTTTGAAAATTGGTGACATTAATTGCGTTTAAGAAGATTGAATTTGTATTAATTCTATATACACATGAGTGGATTAAGCCTGACATTGCCAGGACACTTATCTCACAGTCCCTGCCCTGCATTTTCACTCTCCCTCACTGTAATTGCATTGCAATGATGTCAGCATGATAGGTGAGACTGACAGTGAGACAGCGTTGAATAAGCTGCCGCCACAGTATCAAGAGGACAAAAACGTATCTGAGACACTCTATGGGGTGTCAATTTAATCATGCTTGAACCAGGTATCATCTTCCTCCATGATTCCACTATTGACAATGAACCCTACTTACTGCATTGCACGCCCTGTTAGATAAGTAGGTTTGTGAATGACATGCTGCTCTCTGGTAAACACTCATACACAGACACACACAGATACAGACTAGTGCACACTCATAGCAAGCCTTTGATGCATAGAGACACGAACAATTTGGTCAATCATTGATCCAGTCTTATCCCGTACATTCAGACAATGGTAGACTGGTTATTGGGAGGCGCCACTCTTTCCGGGGGAAAAATGGGCCAACAAACCATATAGTTAAAAAAAAAAATTGCATTAATTTTTTGGAGATCAGCTGCTGGCAGGTGGAGGAGTGGTTAAAAAAATACAATGCCACATATCCCTGCCCTCCAGCTAATCAACAGTCACAGTATCAATATGGGTCCAACCCCCACCCCCACCACCCCCACCTCACACACACACACACATACACTTTTTTATTACTACGGACACTTTACATCGGAAATTTGTTAAAGGGTGGACTCCCTTGACCCCGTCCACTGTTTCAATAGTGAGTAAAAAAACATGAATAACATAAAAAATAATGCAAGGAAATGCTAGATGTTGGTGAAAAGTTGTCAGACAAAATACACAGTAGCTGGATGCGTGACTAACACAACTGTGCAAGGAAGAGACTGCTTGCTGGCCAAGCCTCTGGTGCAAAAAACGAACACATTAAGTCCGATAACAACCACTCACTGAAAAAATGGCTGAGCAAAGCACCTGTGATGTCAAAGTACTACTAGATGATGATAACAATGATTTTGGTAGCTTGCTTTTGAAATATTTATTTTGTATTACATACTCACTTGTAAAATGTGGACCACAAATAAGAAAATGTTGTATATGTCCTAACTGGCTTCAGTGAAAAGGCATCTCGAAGATGTTATTGCATCAGTGATAATTAGACATTAAATCTGACGATCTTGCATGACTTCTGCAGCAATTTCAGGATTGAAAGTACAAGAATGATGCGTTATATGTGTTACATTATATGACTTTGGTTTTATAATTGACATCTCACTTTTCCTACCTGCAAAGACAATCATGGATCCACCATCTTTACAACCTATTACTGGCCCCATGCCCAAATTGACTGCGGCCACACAAGGATGGCTTCTTATGCAAGGGTAGGTGTTCTGTATTGGCCTATGTATTCCACTGGCTGCTTGTTATCGCTTACCATTTAGGTTATCCTCAACACTATTATGCAGAAGAATATAGCTACCCAGTGCAGATGCACCAACTCCTGAAAAACTCAAAACCCCACCATTGTCACAGCTGAATTTTATTTTTTAAAGAATCCACACCATGTACTCAAAGTTCATCACATACTATTATACATAAGCTAAAATTCTGCTACTCATTGTTAACAGCAGAACAACAGATGCATATCTCTGTGTATGCCATCTTCAAGATTTTGTTTCTAATACAACTTTTTCTCACCAATGTTGCCAGTCGTAGGACAAATTGAACTTACTCAAATGATGAAGACTACCAATGTGAAGATTTAAGAATCCATTTTTTTTTAGACAGCAGTGTTTACTAATATCCCTTAAAGCAAAGAATTAATTCTCATAGTGAGAATAGTAGGCGTGCCAGTATCGTCGGCAATCTAATAGAAGTGCTTTACGACAAATTGTTTTTTTCAAAACTGCACAACCTTTACTCATATAGTCACTATAACTCTTATAACTATGTGTTTATGCATCTGATTTAACCTAATTGAGTTTAAAAGATTTGATTTCTTAGATTTGTGTCATTTGCGCTTCAAATAACTGGTGAGTGAAAGTTTATTTACCGTAAATTTTTACAAAGCCCATTAGGGGGGGAAGCTGCTATCAACCAGCTTTTGGATGTTTCAATAATTCAATATTCTAATCGAAAACCCACACAAATTATCCATGCTCCCACAGCCTCTCATGTTGCCAGTGGGCCAGCAAATGCTTTGTACAGGGAAATGTCAACATTCCCATGATGAGTCTGCAGACCCTGTGGTCCAGAGCAGTGTCAAGATGAGGCAGGGGCCAAAATTGATTGTGAATGCTGAATAATTCAACTGAACTCTCTGCCTTTTGAGTGAGTTTCTTTGGTTACGTGCAGAAGAGCTTTCATAGCAAAACAGGAGAAGATTATCTTCCACAGGCCCCTACGGAGGGCCTGAACGGTCCTCATTAATGAGACAAAGCATCTACAGAACTGACACATGGATACAGACATACTGACACAAATTTACACACAGACGATGTCCAAACACACACACACACACACACACACACACACACACAAACAATCAAATGTGCAGGAAGGAATATAGACTTATCGAACAGGTTTACAAGAACTGATTCTAATTACATAGTTTGTAATGCAAGATGAAAAATTTGCCTGCTCCATGCTTTGTTTGTGAGCATTTTGTGGGCTATTTAAAGGAATCTATTGAAACTACATTGAAATAATTATCGGTGGTGTTACTTTAATGTAATTTAAGGGAAGCTGAGGAGGTTTTTGCTCATAATTCTGAACAAATGAGGGACAGTTGCAGCTTATTCTTAGGCCAAACACTTTAAAATGTCTGAGACGTCTTCATGATACCTGCATTTGTATATCCGCAACATTGCCTTTATTCCCCTTTTCATTATAATGTTTCAAAGAATTATCATAGAAAATAAAAAGAAGCATAAAATGTGTTAATACAACTTCCCATTTGAAGGGCGGAATTTGTTTATATTGTTCAAATATGAGAAGGCTGTCACTTCATCAAGTGTTTATTTTGCAAATTAAACAGGCTTAATAATAGGAATAAAATGTATGCACTTTCACGTATAGTATCAAGGGCCAGATTAATGCGATCTAACCTTACTTTAGTTCCAGAAAATCTCAATGGTCTCATACCCTATAATACATCTATCTGATCATGTTAAACAGAAAGAGGAAGCAAGTGTGGTAGTGATTCAAGCTGCAATGAACTCAGCATAAAACAAAGAGTGAGCTCTTCGGATGCCAGAGATATGACTGCAGAATCCGCAGGAAAGTCTAGCGTGACATTGCAGGCTCTTTGACCCAGGCTATCATGAAATGGATCGCTGAAATTTTAATTCTTTGATCACATTAAGTGCTTTGGGAAGACAGAATACCCCTCAGAGTAGATGTTGGTTGTGTCATCTCTTGGCAATGAGGGATATAAAGGTACGATAAGGATGTACTTCGTCCTAGACATGTTGTCTTACAAGGGATTGATTACACCTTTATACAAGATGATGGTTAATGTGACATGTTCATTTCAACACCCGGATATCCTGACTGTTCCACATATCTCTTAGCAGCAGGAAATCACACATGTGACAGGTCAGCGAAGGGAGATACACACACACACACACACACAAACACACACACACACACACAAACACATGATTTATTTTTTTTTACAACAGAATGGACCAGGTGTATTTGTACAGTATAGAGGGAGAACAAGATTTAATAAAGCTTGAAAAGATTAAAAGATATACTTAACATACAATTGAAAGGAGGAACTTGTGAGGATCTTAGTATACTTTGTGTATATATGTATATTTTTAAATGTTTTTTTTAAGGAAAAATATCTTAATTTCAAAATTATTGAGATCAGAATCTTAGAATTCTTTTTCATTAAAATTTTCACTTTAAGTGAAGTTCCCACAAATCTCAATGTCAATTGACAATGCGAATAACAATATATAAATTGCAGATCGTATCACTGAAATAAGACAATCCAAAATCAACCAAAAAAGGAAAAAAAACCAAAAATGATCCTTTTACACATCAAAACATAAAGAATTTTCTTGAAATTTCTCAACACGTTTCATCACAGTTTTCGAATTGCAGAATATCCTAATGTTAAAATCGGCATCAAATACTCCAACTAATTGTCTATGAGAGTTGCACTTAATAAGACTTTACAAAAAATGAGTGTATATTCAGCTTAGTGAATGTGTAGGACAGCGTGTGACAATAAGCAAAGTACTTTAAATAGTATTATTTTTATTCATATGCTAATTTGCCATACATCCGATTACTTGTCCGGGTCATGTAGAAACAGAGCCCTTTAAACATTGACTCTGACCCCATCAGTAATTACAGGTCATGCATTATGGAAATTGGTTTGAGTTGTGTTGGTTTCACAGAGTCCTCTGTCAATATTTTGATATCTTTTTGTTCTGGATTCCCAGTTGCTCCTCTTCTTTCCACCCCTACATAAACACCAAAGTTCTCCAATAAAAGAAGACAAAACTTGTTGCTGTCTGCCTGCTCTACTGACAGTAAATGGGGCTTGGCAATGTCTGCCAAATCAAACATAAACAACAGAGAGACCCCTTTACTCTCTGGCAACCTGATGAAAGGGAAACTCACTGAGACAAGTTAAGCATACATCTTTTGAAAAAACGAATTCTTTTTATTTCTAATTGATTCTAGCTTTATACTGCGTCAACGCTATTGGAGGCCAAAGGTGATGTTTTTATTGGACAATCATGTAAATAATGGCTACATATGGATAGGACCCCTACCAGGAGCATATCATTGGAAGGGGCTTTGGGCAAAGCCCACACAAGATGCTGATTATGGCAGAAAAGGTTGAACATGAATGTCATCTGACTAAACATTGATAAGAAACATGCATATGATCTGTGCAGACAATAACAATGTCAAGGAAAATGCATCCATTGCTCGCTTACTGTCATGTAAGAGGTTTCCCTCCTACGATGCTATTTGGAGTTCTTCCTTTCATTCTACACTTAGAAAAGGAGCTGTTGGGTTGGTTTCCCTCTGTCATGTCAAAAGTCTACAGGCAGAGGCTGTTATACGTTCTGCAAATAATAAAGTCCCTGGGGACCAATAGTGCCTCATGATCTTGGGCTATAAAAATGCCAGTGAAGGAATTAAACGTTTTTCTCTTCAACCCTTAAATGGATGGAGCAAAATATTGCCTCATTGAACCCTTTGCATCCATACAAGTTCTTTTTTGTTCTGAAGTGTTAAAAACCACAGAAAAACAAGTTGAGTCACTATAGCATCACCCTTTACTTATTTTAATGGATCATCAGTTTAAATCACATGTTCATTATCTGAGTCACAGGTTCGTTACACCTCATCACTAGCAGATAAACACACACACACACACACACACACACACACACACACACACACACACACACACACACACACACACACACTTATAATTGAACCCTCAATAGCTGACCCCAGGTATTAGGTTAGAATTTCCGTTGCGAGTTCTTTGTGATTCAGGCCTGTGATGATTAGAGAGAAACACGTCTCTTCTGTCTGAGACATCATTCTGTCATTGTTACTCAGTTGGTTAGCCTCAAGCCTGTTTTCCCCTTTTCTATATATCCTATTCTATATGATATAATTGCTTTCTAATACATATATACTTGTGTATATGTGTATCTATGTGTATCTATGTGTATCTATATCTATATCTATATCTATATTTACATCTATATCTATATCTATATCTATATCTATATCTATATCTATATCTATCTATCTATCTATCTATCTATCTATCTATCTATCTATCTATCTATCTATCTATCTATCTATCTATCTATAGATAGATAAATAGATATATACACATCAATATCTAATTAACTGATTGGACTATTGCAACATTGTGATTGTACTATTTTTTTGATAATTATTATTCTTACCGGAGTCACTTATCATTGCATTTTTCATTGTATTTTTTGAAGATTATTGTTTCTATTGCAGCTTATTACTTTTCCATGAACAGTGGCTGAATTTTTTTTTATCTATCAGTCTATCTGTCTGACTTCCACACTGTTGGCAATGTGGATAAGGGCACAAGAGGAGTCATAGGTCTAAGCATTTTTTCACCTGAAAAGAAACACAAAAAGCAATCCACAATTCTGATAGGCTTAACAGTTTGATGCCGAAGGTACATTGAAGTAGAAGTCAAAGATTTCATGCTGATAGTCATAATTTGGGACAACCTATGATACAATCCTTTAAATTGGGGCTGGAATGACAGAAGAAAGAGGTACTATTATAGTTAGCACAATACACAAAAATAGGTGTAATGGTATGGTATCTTTTATTTGACTTCAAATGTCTAGATGAAGAAGCATTTTACAAAACATTTTTCATTCGTCAAAGTTGAGAGCATTGTACAGCCAGGGTCTTACAAGTCCTACTAATCAATTTTCTGTTCGGAAGAAAAATGAATAATCAGTAGAACATGATACGATTTCATCGCTATCCATGAATATGGAAAATTTATATATAAAAGTCAGACAGTTAAAAGTGCTAGGGTTCACCAGTATTTATATTCTTGTTTTTCATTTCAAAATTTAATATGTGGTCTTCATGTTTCTTACTTGGAGAACGGAGCTAATAATGGGATACATTTAGCTTTCTCAATCTTTCTATAGGAAGGTGACAGAAATATTAAGCTGAACCTGAAGCTTACAGTGTTCTTGACCTCTTGGGGGTACGATCCGATTACACTACTGGCAATCTAACAAGACTACAAGCCAGAGCAGCCGGGACAGGAGCTAGAAAACTTAACACATAAGCAGAAAGTTCAGCTGTGAAGTGCCTTTTTGCTTTAATTGAATGTAGGCTGTTTACTGGAGTGCTAAACATTGTAATGTATTGACTTGTATCCGAATATACATTATTCAATAAATTATAGCTATACAGGGTGCAAACAGAAATATTTTCTTTTTCTTGCAGTATAGCCCATATGGATTTTTTTTTTTTTATTTCTTTAGGTACCATAACTTCGTTGTTATTGCCAGTACAAAATCTACATTTAGCTTATATGAGTAATGATGTAAGTATTATTCATATAGCCAGTGTCTCTGCTCCATTGCCATTATACATCTTGAGAATGAGCTAATTATCCCAAACTTGGCGGCTGAATAGACCCACTGACTTTAATCTGACTGCAATGACATGTTTGAGTTGTCGTACTGGAGTGGACCCGGGGGTGGAAAGGGAGGATTCTGGTGGCAGCGGAGAACAAACATAAATCTTCTTCAACAATCTATTTTCCATCATACTTATTCACAGGGGACATCTCAAAGTGGTCTTTACCCTTTCTGTCAATGGCTGCCCTCATCCATCAATTTCATAGAGAATTATACCCCAGATCAATGTAGTTCACGACCGCTGAGCATAGGTAGCAGAGGTGCTTGGGGGGTGGTTATGCATTGGTTTTTGTTCTCTGAAATCAGGTTACTTCTTGTGGCCACCTGGCTAATTAAAACTGTGTACAAGCACAAAAAAAACCAACAAAAAAAAAAAGTTTATGCTCAGCTTAGAATTCCATCAATTCACAGATGTCATATAAAAAAATATAGACAACAATAAATAATTGAATAGATGCTTTTTTTGCTGGTCCCTCAATACAAAATATTTTTCCTTGGTTTAATGAATGCAAAGTTGTATATCTAACTCGATTGAAAACACTGTTGTGTTCGCAATAATTCCTCTTTTTAATCACTGTGTGAAATGAGTTAAATTATACAAACTCACTGTGGCAGGTAGATTCCGCATCATGTGAGGCTTTTCATTTTTGTGAAAAGCCAGTTTGTTCTTACTGGAACATTAATAAATGACTCATTTGTGAGCAGACATGGCTATGCTATCCACTTTTGTCAAAAACTATTATTAAAATGCAATTAGTTTGTGTAGAAGGACAAACAAGTAATGGGTGAGAGTAACAAGGCCCTGTCTCGCCATTATGGAATATTTAGCAATACCATTACACTCTCTCTGACAAAGATATTCAGCTTGGATAATAGAGCTATGAAGAGCTGTCGCACAAAGCATAATAGCTTCTTCTAAAACATTGATGAATTAAATAGGGGGTGGGATCAAATTCATAAATCAAATTACAGTACCTTTGCTTCTGCACACTTAAACAACTGAGGACTCTTTAGAAGTCACTTTTAAATTGCAGGCTGACAAAAGTAAATGAAGTAGACATAATTATGTGTATCTTCTCACTCCGGCATTGTCTTCAATGATTTTTTTAACACAGCAACCATTAGCCACAAACTAATGCAAGTTAAGCCTGAGCAAAACTGAATTATTAAATCTGTTAGCCAATATCCCGTTACAGTCTACTTATGAATACTTGATTTTATTTTGCACAGCTGACAAGGCTTATAGCAAAGTGAGGCCTTCCATGGCGGCTTGGGTTTTGAGATGCAGCGATATGTATGGGCCCTGCGATACAAAAGATTGGCTCACGTCAGGTTCATTGAATTTAGCCAGTCGACTTCTTTACAGGCGGGATCTTATGACAAGTCATAGCCAGCTTATGTAAAGCGCGGTGGAATATCGGAAAAGCCTAAGGGTATCTTGAGCTCATGTCTGCTGACAAAAGTGTGTGAATGCATGATTAACACACAGCAAAATGAAAGAAAGAGTGTGAGGCAGAACTTGATGGTTCTACCATGCACTCCGAACAAATAGATTATATCATAATAAACAACATTAAAGAAGAAATGTCATGATTGTTACAAGGCATTACATTACAGAACATTTCAGTTTTATACACCAATATCTGTGGCTGTTTTCCCTGTTTATATTTACTCTAGAAACACACACACATACACACACACATACAAACACATGCACATGCACATAGCACACCTCAGACATTTAGTCCCCAGCCAGGCTTGGGCTTGTGAGCAATATTGGCATGTACACGAGATTGATGAAAATTACTTCCAGAGCATTTATTTCTTCTAATACCACTGAAAGAAGAGTGTGCACTCAGGAGATATTTGATCTGAATTAGGGAAACTGATGAAGCAATTGATTAATTGAAATTTAAGCCATCAGTCACTGGAGCCATCAGCAGCATCATTTGCATTCCAAACAATCAGCTGATGGCCCAACAGGACACTGAGTATTAATACGCTGGAGTCAATGTGATACTGCCACGTCGCCACCAACCCTTATTGACAAGCACAATGACACTTTTAATCCCGGCTTGATCAGATTGCATATATTTGGGGATTTCTACACCTATTCAATATAGCTTATGAATTTTTAATCTGGTAGGAGGAGCAGTGGGGTTTAGCAGTTGAGATTTATCCTTTTTCTTTCTTTGTGGCCAAACAGGAGAGAAAGAAACAATCAATTTTTCATTACTAATTGCTATCCTCCATCTTTTTTGTTGCACAGTCGTCAGAGATGTCAAGACATCCTATGCTGTGTACCGCTACACATGCCTCTTCTATAAATGTAGAGTGCACTGAACTTTGTAGCTAAATTTTGGCGCTTCGACCTGACACCAAAAAAGAATGGTGCGTTCTTGGCATTCTTAATCAGTGTTTAATTTTTGGAGTCAACAATGATCTCATTAGAAAGGGACATGGCCCGGCAGACATCCGACACATAGGAAGTGACATACAGGTGGTGTCCAATTCTAACATCAAAACATTCCAAGTATGATACCACAGTTCTGGAAATACACATTTTTAGAGAAATTATACTTCCAATTTCATTGGCTTGCAGCTAAATATCTGACAACAAAGCAAAGAATATAACAGGACATGTGGTTCATGAAAATAGTTTGGTAAAGGAAATAAGCCAAGAGATAATAGATCAAGCCCAATGGGTCAGTCTTTTTTAGCTACAATGTTACTCCTCATCAAAGAATGCATATGACCTTTAGCTTAGTTTCTGCAGTCCACAAATACGTTTTGTTCTTCTGCTCTGGCAGATATTCACAGACGCAAACATGAATTACATGCGGGGTTATATGATTCACAGAAGGCACTGATTGTTCTCTCAAAGTGCCCATTACAGAGGCCTATCATTGCAACATCAAGCCCTCCTTCCCATTGACAGCACTGACGTTTTCCCAGTTGGCCTCAGCCCCCATTGACAACAATACCAGTGATGCTCCTTTCCTGTCTCACTCCCCTCTCTCTCTCTCTCTATTGTTCTGCGACTCTCACGATATTAGTTTGCTGAAGAAGTTACTCATTAGTTGAAACAACAGAGTGGTGTAATGAAATCTCCCAGCCCCATCAATAGTGTTTACTGTTATCAGTTTGGTCTGCACCATGTTTCTTTAATTCTTATTGTTTCCACAACACTGTAATGGTTGCCACCACTGTTGTGTGAGGACAATATCGTGCAATATCCCTCTTTATCCCCAACGGCCATGAAGTGCAAGAGTATTAGAGTGTTGCATGAGCATATTTTTTTTTCTTCCTTTTATATAATTAAGCAGCTTATTATGCACTTATCAACACCTAAAGATCATACTGATTGATTATTCCCAAGAAAGGCATTCTCCTGTGTCTGGTTAGTCATATTGCTGGTTGACTGGGGAGGCTCAGACAGGGTTCTTTTCACCCAGCTTAAAGCTCTAATTAAGTAACCAGGGTGCTAAGTTACAGAGAAACAGCCAGCAGGAACCGCAGTAGACAGGCTGCATTGCTACAGCAGTGGCAGCAGTAGGACCACTCACTGCGATCGTTTCCTCAGACGGGTGTCAAAACACCCCCAGTCTGCCTCCCATCAAGTCCTGTGTGCAGAAATAGTAAGTGAGCCACTGAAAGGAAAGATTAAAGTTTTCTGGAAGTGGTGGTGGCAGCTGCACATGCCCTAAAGATAAACTTTATCCGGCCACATGCGTAAAACTTTGCTGCAGCCATTTGTCATCTTCGAAAGTAATTCATTTCCAACTGTCTTGGAATTTAGACAAGCGCATAAGACTAGGTACTGCAGTGTGCCCTGCTGGTCCAGTGCTGATAAAGGTTTCAGACCATGCCATACTACATTTGAGCATTATATTGCTCCCAGCACTGATACATTGAATTGCTATGTTGTGACTACATACATTCAAAAGGGGTGTTTTGGACTGATTTATGTTCTTTTTTTTAATTTATATTAATCTGAGGATAAATGTGAAGGACAACACCACAGGTGCATGTGATTGTCTTATTATTATCATGATAATAACATCTATCCATCAATCGTCTGCCGCTTATCCTGCACTCAGGGTCGTGGGGGATGCTGGAGCCTATCCCAGCTGTCATCAGCCGAGAGGCAGGGTACACCCTGGACCAGTCTATCGCAGGGCCACATGTAAAGACAAACAACATTCAGTCACTCACTCATTCGGGGCAATTATTCCCAATTTTTTCCAATTAACCTGCTGCATGTTTTTGAACTGTGGGACCAAACTGGAGAACCCAGTGGAAACCCGCTCAGACATGGGGAGAATATGCAATCTCCACACAGAAAGGTCCCCTGTTGGAATCGAACCAGGGTCCTTTGTGCTGTGAGGCTGTTGCGCTAACCACTGCACCTCTGTCCCGCCCATGATTATAATAACAATCATTATTATTAAAACTAATAAGATTAATTTTATTTGATCACTTATATAAGTTCAACTTAACATTTCTTAGTAGGTATTATGAGTATATTCATTTATTTATTTATTCTTATCCAAAACCCATTTTTCAGTGTTAAAATTTGTTTACAAATTTCTTTCTTTCTTTCTTTCTTTCTTTCTTTCTTTCTTTCTTTCTTTCTTTCTTTCTTTCTTTTATTTGAACTGAATGAATCACTTACTGCTGTTCAAAAGAGCCCAGACCTTGAAAAACACATTTGCCTAATTTTCAAACCGATTGATCTGCGTCAGCGGATGGCGCAATAAATTCATAAATGGGTTCAAATATTTTAAGTCGTGTGTCGTTACATAGCTTGGTGCAGCACAGAATATTTACCAGCGTTGCGCTACCCTTTTACACATGACAGTACCAGTCCTGTGCCAGTCATATGATTCAACTTTAAAAAGGAAAGAACAAAAAGTAGCATCGGTTGAATTCAGCAAAATAATTAACTATCTAAATATTTTTGAC
Organism: Fistularia tabacaria; assembly: GCA_901007705.1. Lineage (NCBI taxonomy): Eukaryota > Metazoa > Chordata > Actinopteri > Syngnathiformes > Fistulariidae > Fistularia > Fistularia tabacaria. The sequence continues at coordinate 77,362 of CAAKHD010013672.1, read as the reverse complement.
TAATTAATTAGAATTCTCTAATAAAACATGATCCCCGATCACCATGCAAAGATTATTTGGAAATAATTGGTGTGACAGATATGCATCACTTGTGAAATGTGTTGATAATACATTTAACTGAAAAATCTGACATCTTTACATGTTTTTAGTATCAAGAACAAGAATTTTGTGCTCGAGGCCCGTTATTATTGACTGCATAAGTGCTAAACATACATATCTAAATGAGCTGTCACAATGAACTGCTATTCACTGCTACTTAAGAGCAGCGCAGCCCAGCACACGTACACACCCAAACACACATGCACGCACACACAAACAAACACACACGCTCATGCGAACATACATATACACCCTGCCAATTCAAGCCCTAGTGCCAGCTAGCCATCTGGTCAGAGCATGATCATCATACGCAATCTGTCCACCCCGGCTGGCACTGATTCATCAGACCAACACTCCAATTACCCTCATCATGCCAACAGTTCGGCAGAAAACCAAACATTCCACATATGACGATGAAACCCACCTGCAAATGGGCTGCCTGATTACCGTTTTTTATCTATAGAAAGGTCAGTACGTCAAAGAAACTGAAATCATCTGCTTTACAACTACAGTTGATTCATCTGCAATCTGTAACCATGAAGTGTTACAGGTTTACTTGGATTATATGCTCGAATATACAGTGTACATCATCAAGTCATCAAAATCTTCAAGTGATAAATAAGCAAATATAGTATGTGGCTGCTGATGTCGTTGTGAAAGAGAGGAAAGAATATATAGCGCGAGAGGGCAGATGGTTGAAACACTTTGAAACACTGATTTTCCGAGACATATAGAACTTCTTCAATGATACTGAGTGAATATGAATTTTACTTCATTGGGGAATCCTGACCACAACGTGTGTGGCCTCTGTCAGCTGATAAGCCGAGTGGTTCAACATTGATCAATCTCCCTTTTCTTGATTTTAATTTTGCCATTTGTAACCCATGCTAATTCATTCCCTCTGCTGTATGATCCATGGACTGGCGGCCTCTGCAGCACAGAGTGCCAGGAAGGGTCACTGTCAATTATATCCATTTAATACCCACTTATGTCTGCAATGACGTCTTCCTTCTGGGGTCACACAGACTTCGCCCTGCACTTTATCCAATAATCTCACAGAATATAGGCTTGGATATTCCAAAAGATCAATGTCATTAACAAGGGGGCAAAGAATGCATTTGATTATAAATGTAATTAGTACAAGCTTGAAGGGACTTTCTTCTGTGCAACAAGAGGCAAAATCCACTTAGAATAAAAATTGCCTTAAAAATGGACACCACTTTGAGATCATTTTTGCAACTGATGACCACCATAATATAATTAGTATCTATATTGACAGGGAATTAGGACTGATATACATAATTCTATGTCTAAATTTGACAGAAAGAAAAGGCAACTGAGTATGTCTGGGCATATAATTTACCGTCAGTGCTTGCTGTAAGTTAGATGGGCACTCATTTGCGTTCTATGACAATTTACCTGTGGAAAAAGTCAGTCATATTGGTTGTTTAACTGAAAGCTGACACTGTGGATGTTACATTAAGAGGATGAGCTTTAATAATTCTGTCACAAAGGAGGGGAATATAAGGCCGGGATCACTTTTCACAGCAGTAGGACATCAAGTCATTTCTCAAATGAGAAGCAAGCTTCATGAAAAGTCTGCCTCCTGTTGAGTTTATCACTTTATCAAGAGATCGGTCTGTACCTCTACATTTATTAATTCATGAATGTATGTTTTTATTTATTTGGTTGCTCTCATGGCGACAGTTGGCTTTTTTACAATACAAGCACATTTTGCCACTATCTGTTACCAAAATAGAGTGTCAAGCAAAACAATAAACTACATCTCGGCAAATAAAACTGATTAAAAAATAAAATGTTGAGAATCCTAAACTTTATTTGAATTGTCTGTCATTCACCACAAAGCACTTCCAGTACCTGTTGTGCACAATGAGTTTAAGTTTCTCTCTGTCATAATAAACTGGTTTTCTGGCAGTGTAGGTAATGTCGCAACACATACCACCAGACTGAGAACAACCTTGGCCTCCTGTGAAAACCTGTTACGATGGATGTGAAAAGGAGCAGACAAAATGACACGACTGAGGAGAGTTTCTGTTGCTTGTATTAGATTGCATTGCCCTGAAATGCAAGCCTGTATGGTAACAGGGTACAGCCACTTAAGATGGCAAGATAGCCATGATGATGGACAGTTTAATTCATGTCTTTCTTTCTTTTTTGTTTTAATGCCTTTCCTTTTTTAATATAATGTCATCAATGTGCAATACTTTGAAACAGGGAGTGATGGGATTATATTTCCAGTTGCAAACATTTCATGAAAATGAAAATTGAAGTCATACTGTTTTTATTTAATTCGTATGCTAATGCATCAGGAAACTTATAACATATGTAAATTGAGATAATGAATGGCTAAATAGTAAATTATGATATCCACATATATATTTCAAAGCAAGCTATATACATTTATTATGACGAACATGTATGTATTGGAAGGCTACTTAACCAAGCACACCATAATCCTTTCAACATCTCATGACACTTATTTGTAGGTCGGTAATTATCTTGCAGATTAGAGGACTTTACCAAATGGTGGAAAAAAGGGAGGGAGCACGTTGGCTGCTGTGTAATGTCTAGCTGACTTTACTTTATAGTAGAATACTAAACCACTGTAAATGCACACATGCAAAAAACCCTCTCTGTTTTCCATCAAGCTGCTGTGTAGTGGCTATGTTAAATGTAGGTGGTAAGCTCATATATCTAATTATACAATAGCCGAACATTTTTTGTTAATGAAATGGAAGGAGTGTAATTGAAAACTTCAGCATAATTATTGCTTGGCAAGTAACTGACTTTGGAAAACTGTACAAGTATAAAGAGGTCTCATCAAGGCTACGCATGACTTATGTATCAGGCCAATTTAAGAACCTTTTGGTTCATGAACGGTCAGTAAAACAGCTTTGTTATTATTAACATGGCAAAACAGATGAAAAAACAACATCTTTACTTGCAACACTGAAAGTGAAGAAGATTATATAATAACGGTTCGACCGTAAGTGAATAATTGACACTACTTTCTTTTATGTATTCTTTTGGCCACACCTGGTATTTGTCTACATGTAGAACTAAGATTGGAAATAGGTGAGTGTAAGCATTTGCTTGGGACATCACCTCATGAGTTTGGGATGGAGAAACCAGAGGAGCCAAGACACATAAAGCCAGGTCAGAATGGCTTGGTAGCCATACTAACAATGTTTGTCACAACTACGCTTTTTCCATCCATAGCACAAATGAGAGATGTCAGTAAAATATGGGATTACCATGAGTTATTTATGATGCTGAAACCCAAGAGCCCTCTTTATGAAATCATCTCTGTTGATTGGGTTTTCTTTCATTGTGCTAGATCTGATATTATTTCAAATGGTTTAACATCAAAGTCTTTTGTGTGAAGTATGAGTAGTTTTGCACACATTCAATCAAAATACAGATCTTTATCAGCATCATGCTGATTAACATGAGCAGCATGTTGTGAAACAGATACCTTGGCCGTCAAAGCCATTATAGATTTTTCTGCTTTAAGATAAAGCCAAGCCATGGGTTGGTGGATAGAGTACATTAAACTTTTGCTCTTAAATGTTCCTGGCCAGAAAAAAAGGTAGATTAAAAACTGCCTCAAATTGAATTCGATATTGAGATGAACTTACTCAACATACATTAACAGGTTTGATAAATGAAGGAATCTGATGTTTATTCACAAAAAAATGTATTTATGCATTTATTCTGCAGTGAAGAAATGTGAATGTATATGTCTATATTGAATGTATGCTAAAAGAAAATAACAGTAACCCAGTACTGATAATATACGAAAATCAAAGAAATGCACATGGAGCAACCCTAATATCAGTCTATATTTAATTATCTTTGGACCTTTGAAAACATGTACACTGCTTAACCAAATTCCTGCAATTCTGTGTGTTTAATAATTCAGTTAGAGAATAAGAGAGTTGAAAGATCCCCATCTCTCACCTTATATAATGAGGAATATCACTTATATACACAGACAACACTCTGGACTTCATTACCCAGGATGACCATAGAAACAGCTCACTCTAGCACCATCCATTTGTAGAAGTTTTGAATAAAAAAGGGGAATTTTGCACACAGGAAATTGGACATTTATTTCTAGAGTGTACATCAAGTGAATGGAGGCAGACGGTAGAGAGAAGACACTTCAGCAGCTTGATCTGCAATTGAGATCTTCAGAATGGGAGATCATAGGTGCATTATTAATGAGCAACAGTTTGAGTTTCAGCTGCAGAGGAAATGATAAGGTGTAATGCAATGGTCTACTGTGATCATGGACAGTTTTGTCCTACATAATGTATTGCAGGCTCCTACGGTGGCAAGCAAGAGCTGCACAAAATCTCCTTTTTCCCCGAGTACGGTCAGTTATTACCAACCCATTAACTAGATGTGTGATGCTATCGACTTTCTGACCCTAAATGCCAACCAGCAGCACCAAGTATTTTCCAATAGACTAAATTGATTGATATAGTGTACATATCAAAAACACTGTACATATTGACATAACTACAATGACATGTACCGCCTCTCATTATCTGTGGTAGACATTGATAGAGAGTCCCTTATCGCATATACTAATATTTTAGTAATAAGTGTCAAAGAATCTTTAAAGGCTTTGGTTTGTTACTTGATGCGTTTCATTCCACTGGCTGCACTTCATGCCCAAAGAACGTGTTCTAGGCCTATGTATTTCTTAAATTATCTTTTTAGCTGCAAATAGAAATAAAGGTCACGTAGAATCTCAGCTAATTACCCTTGCTAGTGTCAGTCACAGATAACCTTCCCGTGCAGTAATGAATCTTTGCTACTGACCTTCATTTGACAGTTACAGTACTTTGGGTGACTTCTTGGTATTTTTTGTCTGGTTAGCCCTGGTGTAGTGTTCCATGCAAAATGTCCATATAGTGACCATCTTAGTAAATAGAGTTCCCCCTGATAAATGATGCCCTCTTTAACAGACAGGACTGAAACGGTATTCTTTATATATAGGTGGAAAAAGTATGGTTAAGCCTTGAAGGTTTGGGATATGATTCAGCAAGTTATAAATATGGAACAAAAATCCGTCATGTGAATTGTTCTGACTGTCATATTGTCTGCAGTAATATTTTGAAGAATCACATTTATTGGAAAGAAGGAGAAAGCCTTCAAGATGGTAAAAAATGTAACCTTGTCAAAGGGAGTTAAAATTTTTGTCAAAGCAGCAATTTTCCACACCCCCCACCTGAAACTTTTAACGTATAGCAGGTTGTTTGTAAGCCGATTACACTTGATGGTGGCACATCTAATAAGAGGTTTGTTTTTTGTTTGAGGGTGGCCGAACAACTCAGACTCACTCAAATATCACATAAGGCCAAACTGTCTCAAATCCTCTCAAAATGGAGGAAGCATCATCTGCTGGGCAGCCATTATTTGCAACAAGCAAACCATTATTGAGTGAAGTTGAATTGTTAGATTTCTTTATTGGAGACTAATAATGATATGTCTTGCCACTTGATGGAAGGCCTTTTACCACCTAAAAAGATTTGTTCTGGAACATATTCACTTCGTAAGATTGGAATGGTTCCTCAAATTCCCTGTGTTAAAGTCATGACAATTCTCATGTAGTTCTGTATGATGAGGCAATCAGTGTTCCAGCCCAACTGCTATGGATGCATCCTTCAGGCCTTGAAGTTCTCTGCTCTTGTAAAAGAATATGTTGCTCCCACTTGCTTATTCAAGAAAACCCACCTTTCAAGCTCCTCTTACCTCTTCCGACCGTTTTTTTAGTGGTTTGTTTTTTGTTTATTTAGTTTAAAATGATGACTAGCCTTAAGCTAATCAGGGGGAAGTTGTCTTGGTCTGAGTCCTCATCGCATTTTTGGAAAGAAAGAAAAAAGCCTTCTCCAGTAGTCATTAGCATTGTCAGCAAAGTTTCTGGACTCCCAAATTTGAACACGAAAGTGTTTTTTGGCTTGACTCTTTTGATAGCAACAGTCACTTCCTGACCTCTTCAACAAGACAACAAGTTACTTTCTCGCTCAGCAAGGCACCAGAAAACACTGACATATTCCCACTTTGTTCAACGAGCCTGCCAATGCAGCCGTTCTTATGTAGCTTTTAATGCCTACCAAAATGTATGGATGAACAGGTCAGATTAAAAAACCAGATATGAAATATTTGCATTTCATTAGTTCTAGGAAGATAGAGCCAAAACAAGTAATCTCCCAGAGTCCAAGGCAACACATTAACAGGACACCTCATTTCCATCCAAGGTGACCATAAACATTGCAGAAACTATTTGTACGTAGTTCTACACTTCAGTTTGAGTCACAGCTTATAATGAAAATAATGAGGAAAGGGAAATAACAAGAAAGGGTGCAAAAATCAACCTTCTCTGCCAAGTTGATTATTATTGCACAGTCTTACTGTGTTGTCTGGGTCTGCACACGTAATCAATATCCTCAGGCAATTTTAACCGTGATCTGTTTGGATGGATTATTGCTTGGCAGGAGGGCTTTTACATTGATCCTTTCATCGTGTCAATCACTAACAGTGACAACTCTGAAATCCTCAAATCACGTACATCAGCAAAAACTTTTCAAATTCTCTCAAAAGAATAGTATAACACAAGAAAGAAAGACCTACTGAAGATGTTCTATTTTCAGTCTACACTGCATGCAATGTGCTTTATGTTATTATGTAATATCTGTGATCTGCATCATTATGTTTCTTCTTCTTAGCCACCCCAAGAGTAACAAAAACAACACTGAAATTATTGACATTTAAATACAAATGTCTCCACAGTCGTACATATAACGGTCTATCTAAACTGATTTCTTTTTTTTTGTGTGTGTGTGTCTGTATGTATGTGTGTGTAAAATGCACAAATCACACGGAAAATCGTATTTATCTACAAAAAGACAAAAAGATATATGATCTAGAAAAAAATCCTTTAACCTCTGCTTATCTGATGTCTGACGGTGTGAAGCTGAAACAGTATGATGTACACTTTACATCTCATAGCCAGCAAACAATTTAAGAGGTAACTGGACAAAAGCCCATACCACCATGTTTGCTAGGTGAAACTGCTTTACAAGTCTCGGTCACATTAATTCCTCCATATACAAAGTATGGCTGAAATCACACCAAGAGAACAGCAGATAGCAGTACAGGTTTAAATCACTGTTGGAAAACTGGCGGCTGGCAGGCTGGTGAAACAGAGTAGGCAGTAATATCCTCAATTTCTCCCAGCATGAGTTGACCAGAAGCATCTAACAGATATGCATATTTTACGCCATCGCCCAGATGTAAAATGTCAGTACTTGAAAAGAAACTGAGCAAATTTTACAAAGTTGAAGTGAGAAATTTGAGACAACTGTATATCAAAAACTTTTATGTCCAAAATATTTCATTTACGTATGTAGTAAAGCTTTAAGACATTCTGTTTGCCAAAAGGAATCCAAAGTTTTTTTGTTGTGAGAAATGTCGGGAGTATACCTGAAGCATTCTATAAATTGGTATGTCTAAGATAAGATAATACTTTATTGATCCCTATAGGGGAAATTTGGGTGTCATAGCAGTACAGGGCAGGGCATAGGTATCAAAAGACATTACACAATAACAATAAATATAACTAGAGACATTAAAAAGGACAGATACAACAACAGTAAAGGGATAAAAAAAGATAAACTGCTACGCAAGAACATGAGTAAAGTGAAGTGAGTGAGTGACAGTTGCAGGTAAAGGCCAGTGGTACAGATGCATCACCAGGTGGTCAGAGTTTAGTGCTGTCCAGGCTGCTGTTGTACAGTCCGATAGCTGTGGGCACAAAGGAGCGTCTGAAGCATTCGGTTCTGCAACCGGGATGGGATCTACACACCAGTGTTATCAAATCTAATCTTTGTTTGTATCTGATTTAATTCTACACAGGAATATTCGTTGGATAAAATGTCAAAAGTGGAACATGATGTTTATGAAAACATAATAACTGGCAAATCTGTTGGCTGCTTGCACCAATGACATGCTTAAACTAGCCGATTAAAGCTGAAATAAGTCCATGTTTGTCATTGCATTACTAAATTACAAAACTCAATTTTCTCATAATGGTCCCTGATAATGAGGAAGCTCGCTATGGTCACATGACCAGAGTAGAGTCTAATCATTGGACTGTTACAGTAAGTAATGACAGTTTATTGGCATGGAATTCCATAATGGCACAGATCAATAACAACCCAGGAGGCTTTCCTCTCAGCCGGATTTGACACATTTGAATAAGTACCGCATTGGCGGGATGTTGAGAGGATTCAATCCCTCTGCAGGCAATGACATGTTAAGCAGAGTGATATTCATCTGTCAAGGAATTATCATGAAATGAACTGAAAAAGTAGGGAAGAAACCAAATAAAAACCTCAAAACTTTACTGCCTTATTATAAGGCTGATCTTAAAAGCTATAGAAGAATAGAATATTCTTTTAATCATCCCAGAGTGGGGAAATTCCAATGAAGACTGTTTGGATACAAATGTCCATATGCATCAAGAATAAAAGATACAATCAGACTCATGCCCTTCTCACCCCACCTCCTCCTTTGAAAGTCTTGTGTTGGGAATAATATAAGGCCTGAGGGAGCATGTTGTGAGATAAAAGGCCACATCACAATGATGATCTCTATCGATCTGCAACCTTGGGCACACAGAGGAGGTCCAGCATTTGTCACGTCGAAGCTGAACCCAATAGCTGATCCACACTGCACTCTGATGAATTGGCCCTGTTTTCCAAGTTTGTTTAATTGATGACGTGTTCTCTTTCAGGTGGACCACCACTATGTTCCACAAACTGATCGATTTCCCAAAACACCGTTACTTTCATCATGTTTTTTTTGTTTTGTTTTCTTTTTGCTTTCTTTAAAAGTCCAAGATGGACCTACCACGTTACCCAGACTTCAAGTAAATGGCAGAAGAAGTGACTTTCAGGGATGGGTTATATCACTTGATTTTAAAACATGCCTTTTAACCTTCAACACATACAACTAGATGTTATGTAGATAGCTGTCTGCAATTCTATCTACACTATGCCAGTCTGGAACAAAACTGTTTTAAAACCACTCTCCGGGCTAACGTGCACTGTGCTTCAGTGACTCTAAACAATCCATAAAGGAAAGAATTTGTAAACTGCACTATTCTATTCCAAGGATCTTGAGTGCATAACTTTGTCATTTTAAGAGCCTGCATGAAAACCTACACTTGCTAAAGCAGCCAGGCAACCAGTCATGCGCTACAGGTGTTGGGGCAGTTAATGCTCAGTTGTTGGAGCAGGGCCCCCTCCAATTGGAAGGTCGGTAGTTTGATTCTTGGCTCCTCCCGACTACATGCTTAAGTGCTCTTGGACAAGACAATAAACCCTAAATTGCAACTAATGGTCCAATAAGTGCCTTGCATGTAGGCTCTTCAGCCATGTTTTTCCGTGCGTGTGTGTGTCCGTGCGTATGTGCGTGCGTACGTGCGTGTGCGCTGCGAAACTCCAGCATAAAAAGTATTTGACATGTCCAGTATATTCTTCAACCATGGATGTAAAGAACCCAAGTAAATTTATTACAATCAAGCACACAACTTTCATACCCTCATCTTTAAAGTTTGCACTTAAGAATGTGAAGGCCAGAGGGTGGTAAAATAATATTTGGAATAAAATAAGAATTGAATTGGAAACAGAATTTGTGGAAGCAGCATAACATGCTTTTGAATAAACAAAAACAAAGAATTGCTTACCTAAAGTGCTTGTGCAAGCTATGGATTAACACTAGAGCTGAGGCATGGAAGTAAAGTACAACAGAAGCAGAAACCAGCAGGCAAGGAAATTGTGCAAAAAGACTCACTTTTGGATTTAAAGCACCTATCTCCGATCCCAGAGCCTTGAGAATGGGATTGGATTACTGTCGGTTAGATTTACTCTTGCGGCTCTTTGCCACTACATCATCATAGGGCCCCCTGCCTCAGGATCAATGGGGATATTTACTGCGCCTGTTTCAGAGAGACTTTCACAGTGGGCAGGGCATTAAACAAACAGTCCTGACAGCCCTGTCCCAATGATGGCCTGTCTGTTCACACTATGCCATGCCCAGATGTAGCATGCATTTACCACAAGCAGGTAGCTCACAAACATGAGTGAGATTCATATGACAAAAAAGTCAAGTAATCTGCATTGTGCTACAGAGAGAGTGAGAGAGAGAGAGAGAGAGAAAGAGAGAGAGAGAGAGAGAGAGAGAGAGATGGGGGAAAGAGCGAACACATTTCAAAAACAAGCTGATGTTTTGTCTCAGAAAATTTGCTCCTCCTCTAAATTCCTCTAATTCTGAAAAAAAAACTCTTACAAGACGAAAAGCAAAAAACAAACAAAAAAAAAAATCACATTCGATTACGTAGTGTATCTTAATGGAAAAAATAGCTTGATAAACAAATCCACTCGACATCCTGAAATTGTATTACAGAAATAACAATACTGCATTGTCATGAAATATAACCTCATTTAACCCCATGTTCCTTTAGAGAGACATCATAATTGAAATCACTTGCTGAAACAGCCCTCCTTCACAACGTATTGAAGCCCCAGGAAGGGCCCATTCAATTATATTATAAATGTGAGAAGAATTGCCATTTAGATTCTAAAACAAGAGTCCTAACATGAATATATACTGGTTGTCTGCAAAATTGTTTGCTAAACACAAGCACATGAGCTGAGGTATGAGTGGAATGTATTTTGTTTCCATTCAAATATGAACAAAATGAGTGCCTTCACGGAGAAAACAGTGGGTATGAAATTTCTTCATTACTTGACAATTCCGGAGATTGAGCGTTTGCGATCAGCTGACAGTGCAGCGTTAAACAATGGGCTTATAAATGACACAATGCATCACTGATATCACCCCAAGAGCTACCGACGGCAGACACGTCACTTCAGCCCCTTGATGCATCACTGCTTTTACAATAGGAGACAGAGTTGCTGTGAACTTGCTTTTTTATTTACTTATTCATCCATGTATTCTTTTATTTATTTATCTATTTTGCTGGTACATAGACTATGTGGATTATTTCTCATTTTATTTTCCAAAAATATAGTATAGTAAGTTTCCTTCAAATCAATTTTTAAACAGTGGCAATTTTTAATGTAATGTTGTTCTATTTGACCGTCTTGATAAAGGTTTGGGTCGAGGATTTAAGTCATGTTTGAGATGAGGGTGGAAAACAATTGCTTTTATTCTCAGTTATTTAGAGTACCATGCACCTTCATCATCCCCTGATGGGTAAATTTATCAAAATGAATGTATCAATGCATCACTGATGTTATTTTTGTATGGCCAACAAAGTCAAACGAAAGTTCTTTGTGATTGAGACATTGTATGCTCATCTGTGTTTGTTCATATATGTTTACCATGTGTCAAGGCTAATGCACAAAGAGCACATGTTTGGGGGAGGCCATCATATCTTCACCACTCTCACCAATCTTCCAAGACCCAGACCCGGAAATAGAAACACACACACACACACACACACACACACACACACACACACACACACACACACACACACACACACACACACACACACACACACACACACACACTAAATAAAACATACATAAAATAATTTTAAAAAACAAAAAAAGAAAATATAAAAAATAAACACAGA
>CAAKHD010013672.1:45408-65545 GCA_901007705.1 Fistularia tabacaria | reverse complement strand
CTGCCCCTCAACACACACGCCCCAAAAGACACACACACACACACACACACACACACACACACACACACACACACACACACACACACACACACACACACACACACAAACACACACACAGACCTTAACTAAAATGCACATAGCATGCACCAACCAGACACAACGCTGTCTGACACATCTTCCCTGCCACAGTTGTACAGTTATGTGCCTCAGGGATGAAGGAGGAATGATTTTTCTCTTTCAGTCACCCAGAAATTCCTCTGAGTTTTGTTGATTGTTGTTATTTTGACATATAAATTATAAAACTATATAAATTATCCAATGATACAAATAATAAAAATAATAGAACATTTTTCTGAATTTACTTATTCAGATATATTTCCACTCACCTTCTTCACTATTTTTTGTCCACTGGCAAAAAAATGAGTTTTGTAAGTATGTTTTATCAATTTTTTCATTTTTAATGTTGTTATTATTTCTAATTATCACAGAAAACTTGTTTAATTAAATCCGAACCCAAAGCTATCATATGCTTAATTAACATTGTTGTAATTCTGTACTACCAGTCACTTATCTGTACAAATGATCTGTTCCTCAAAAACAAGTTTTGAGGTTTTTCTTTCCTGCAAACCAAACATAATCGTACCAAACCTGGAGGACTGTTAATTTCATAAAAGGAGGCAAATCAATGACAGTGTCTGAAATAAGCCCTTAACCCAATACTCACCCTAGAATCAGACCACTGATAGATACCGAAACACATATTATGTCAGGCATAAAACTTCCTTTTATTTTGCTTATTAATCTATTAAATTGTATTAAAACAAATATAATTGTTAAAATCAACTTAAACATTAAAAACAAATGAGAAAATTGAACAGCCAATTACAGCCATTTTTTTTTTTTTAATTTTTTTTCAAAGTTTAATATTTTCTCCATTTCCTTTGATCCTCACACTGTATCTGGCAATTGTGTTTTAGTTCATGAGACCAAAAAAAATAAAACAAACATAATCGAGATAAGGAAACCATTCCAGCACACACCTGTTCTCTTTTTTTATTTACGAAGGCTTTGATTGACTGATGAGTTTGTACTCGGAAGAGTAGCACAGATGCAATAACAGAGAAACTGACTCTGAAAATTGTAGGAGTGGTACGCCGAAAACAATGAAAACAGCACATGATAGATAGCTCAGTCAAAAGGTTAACGGTAACTCACAGACGAAACGTCTTTGTTTTTAAAAAGTGCATTCACAAACATGACAAATACTCTCAACTCATGATGTCTATCTTTATGTGATACAAAATATGCATACCTGTTTTTAGATTTGTCTGTATTTCTATACATAGATATTTCTTCAAAAGGATCACTTCATTTTTATTTTTACAAAGGTTAAAAGCAGGGTTGTGGTCATAGCAGCTTCAGATATCTCCAGCCTCCTGTAAATGTAGCCTACATGTACAGAGATACACATAGTTTAATATATCCAAATAAAACCTACAGTTTCTCTCTGGTGTTCAACTCAAATGACATATCGTCTTTATTGAAAGAGACATTTATCAGTGAAGCATGTTTAGAAAAAAAAGAAAGAAAATTCAATAAAATGCTTGGGCCATTAAATATATTTTGTATACCCGCTTTTTTGTCAATATCATAAATACTAAAGACACAGGACAATATTATAAGACAATGCTGGGAGACTAAATGTAAAGATTAAAATAGTTCAAACATTGTTTTTTTTGTTTTCTTTTGCTTGTTTTTTTTCAAGTTTTCTAGTTCATGAGAAACAAAATGTCAGGCGAGCACAGAAACACTATACTTCAGTCTATCCATGGACCTTTCGAGTTTAAAAGAGCAATCATAAACAAGGTTGCCAAAGACAAAACAGTCTTTAAACAAGTCTCAGTTTCTCTTCTGTTTCAGTCCTATCCAAGACGCTTGCCAATCATAAATGAGGCAGGATCCTGGTTTTCAAGGAATTCATAAAAGCAGTCAAACATACTGATAAAAACCATAAGTACCATGCAAATCTTGCAAGACAACGTATTCTCAAACAAGAGACAAATTATTCCTCATATAGGTGAAATATCAATTGAACAGAGAATGAGTGAAAGGCAAAGACCTCTAATCAACACTACATACTATATTTCCAAAACCAAAAATATTTAATCTGTACATAATATAGTACGTATGAGTTTTAGACTGGATCAGCAGTTTTTCTTGTGGTCATCAGACTCTAAGTCTTTGTTTAACGCATACCTTGGAATAATACACTAAACAGTCTTCAATTTATCCCAATCTCTTTGTTTTCCTCCATAAACCTGGAGAAAGGGCGGCTGGCCCCAACCTCAAGAGCACCTTTCTCCATACCAGTCATAGGAGGGCTGCTGCCTGTGTGAATACGGTCCATTCCAACAGGCATGGCTCCTAATGAAGTGATTCCTGCGCCGCCAAGGCTAACGGGCAGCTGCGTGATACCTCCATTCTGGATCACAGAGATTTCATTGTTTTTCATGGCCAGGCCATTGGTGATGGCGGCTGCATACTGGTTCCAAAATCCTGGGTCAACATTCATGGCCCGTGCAGCGAGGTCTTTCTGGAACATCTCGCTGAACTTCATGGCATCCCCACCCAGTAAAGCCATGGGATTTTCCACTGACAATCGTCGACCCCTTCGGGCAGGTGCATTGTTCCACATGTGAGTTCCCATGTGGACCTAAAACAAGTAATAAAAAGATGTATAAGCATGATTAGCATACATGGCAATGGTGCTTAGGTTTTTCAAAGAACAAGTGGGAAGAAAAATTTATTACAAATGAAATTTTGCTAGTCTTATGGTAAAGGCTTGTTTTGGTTTAAATCTTTAAAAAAAGGGATAAGAGTGCACACATCCCCCCAAGCATTTTCCAGCCTGAATCCGTTCCAGTGTTACTTACAATAACTCATTGATACATAATTTTACCCTATGCTATATATTGCCCTTACTTTCAGATTGCCTTTTGTGGTGAAAGCCCTTCCACAAATCGAGCAGGCAAAAGGTTTCTCTCCAGTGTGTGTGCGCTCATGGATTTGCAGAGCACTGGCAGATGAAAAATTCTTCCCACAAGAGTGGCAGTTGTGTTGCTTAGGAGTACGTCGTGGAGGTGGAGGAGCCAACATAGGGTTAGTGCCGGGACTCAGAGTGGTCTGGGGAGCTGCAGCAGGAATCTGAATCCCCACCGGTAGATGAGAATTTTCAGTTAGAGAAAGTGGCTTTCCATGGCCATTCATTTCCATCTTGATCATATTTGATGCTGTGGTGGCCAAATTAGAAGTGTTAAGACCTAAAAGAAAAAAACAGAAAAAAACAATGCAATTAACATTTTAACCCAGAAGTGTATAAGGGAAAATAAATCTAACATTTAATCTAGATAATTTTGGAAACTGCAAAAATAAACTAAAAGGTTGACTACCTTTATCTGTTAACAGAACAAATCATTTGCTTTTTGCTTAGCCTGACTGAGATCATTTGTGCTTAAGGAATTTTGTATCAATTATGTATAAGTTCTGTTTCCAAACAATATCTCTTTTCAATACAGAAGTTACTCAGAGAACACTTCTTTATCACCATCAAAAGTGTAACTTTTCATATTAAGTACATCATTTGAAACTACAAGCTGATAATTAATTCTCAATACTATCCTTGTTTATTTGAAATTTTCTTTATTTAGCTTTTACACATACATACCTCGATCTCTATTTAGAAACAGCATACTGAAGTGGCTCTCCTCCTTGATAAAGTGCCTGCCAGGTTGAGTAGCAGTCAGGTCAAGGGCCCCATTGCCTGGTGTTGTAGAAAGCGGAGAGGGGGTCTCTGATTTTTCTGACTTCACTGTTGCCAAGCCAGCTGTATTGTTCTCCTGGCCCTCCTCTGCTGCCATGGCGCTGCTGTTGAGAGTAGATGGGGACTTGGATTGCTGGCTCTCAGAATGGCTGTGGGCTGGGGACAAATGCTGCAAAGAGCCAGAGGACTCTGACAATGCAGGGCTCCCCATGCTCTGACATTCTGCTTCTCCTACTACAGAATCAGAGGTAAAGCAGTCGTTCTCCCCTCCAAAACTGCTGCCATTTTGTGTCGGCTTTTGACCAAATGAAAGGCTCATGTTTGCAGTGGAGTCAATCATCTTCATCTGGTTCTCCATCGCAGCAATGCTGGAGATAATGGAAATTGGTGGGGAGCTGCCAGGTGAATACGGTTTTGATGGGTCCATTTCTCCCTCTTTTAAGTCATCATCATCCATAGCCTGCTCCATTTCATCAAGAAGGTCATCATCATAATTACTCATAGTATCTAAGCTCTTTTCATCAAATGATAGGTCAGCGTCCATGTCCTGGAGGCTTTCAGGGACTGGAGTGTTGGGGATCTGCCCTCCCATATGCATTCGGATGTGCTGTTGCAGAACAACTGCATTAGTGAACTTCTTTTGACATATCGGACATGAATGCTGGACTCGAATTGGGGGTTTGGATCGATGAACACCAAAATGTGTTTTCAGATTACCCTTAGTGGTGAATGCCCGGCCACATATCTTGCATTTGAAAGGCCTCTCGCCTGTGTGGATGCGGTAGTGCATCTTGAGAGCACTCTGGCAACTCAGAACACGATGGCAGATTACACACTGGTTGGGGTCAGTCATTTTCTTGTCAATGTTCTCAACAAGTTGCTGCAACTTAGACGTCTCTGAGGTTTGCATAGAGTCAAGGAGGCCACCAAAAGGAAACTTGGCCTTAAATTGGTCTGACAGCATGGGAAGGACAGGATGGGAAATAGAGTTTGGGCAATCGCTGGGTTCATTAACCTGAACAGTGCCAGACGATGTTGTGGAGGTGACAGAAGTGGAAAGGACCACTTGAGTTACTGTAGTTGTTGTAGTGGTGTTTTCCCCTGGTCTAGATGTGCAGGTTGGTGGAAGGAGAACACCTTCTGGTTTTAAGATAGGAGGGCCATCACTCACTAGGATGGGTTTTGGGGAAGGTGATGTTGTGGTCATACCAGAGTCAATAATAATATTAGGGGACAAAGATGCACATTCACTTGATGGTGGAGATGGTCTCTGAGGAGACCTATTGAGAGGAGTGAGGCTTGGAGACTCACCAAAACCCCCCATCATACTTGGTAATGTGGGGGGTAGCTGGAGCCCAACTGAAGTGGGCACAGTGGGGAGGACAGGTTTGCTGTCCAGCCACGTGGTGACAGGTTTTTCTGGGGGCAAAGACATACCATATGGAATGCCTGAGCTCGTGGGCACATTGTCCAGATACTCTGGTACAGGGTACGGGTTCATCTGTATGTGTGGATATTTTTCTTTGTGCCTCTGAAAGTGGACTTTCAGATTTCCCTTAGTGGAGAATCGGTTTCCACATATGTTGCATTTGTAGGGCCTCTCTCCAGTGTGGGAACGCAGGTGGATCTGTAGTGCACTGTCACTGCCAAACACCTTGGCACAGAACCGACACTTATGCTTGAAAAAGGGGTCCTCAGAGCTAGGCTTAGTGTCAAATACAGACACATTTGGGGGCTTCCCCTTGCGATGCTTCATCAGAGCAGAGAGAGGGTCAAGTGCGTTGGCTGTGGCTGCTATACTGGCCAGGGGGTTGGGGAAGATAACACTGCTTGACGAGCTATGAGGTATTAGCGGTAGGTTGGAGGCTGAGCTCAGGAGGGCGCTGTGGCTGAGTGATGGAGGAGTGGCAGAGTTCCTTGGAAGAGTTGAACTGCTACTAATGCCACTTCCTGATACACTTGTACTCGTGCTTATGCTTGTAACTGAGGATGAGCAAGAGGGTAGTAGAGATGACAATCCTGAAGCAGATGGGGGTGGAAAAACTGAATTATTTGAGGATGTGTTTGGAACTGAAGGGTTAGATTGCTGACTTCTACATTGTTGTGTTTGAGAGAGAGGACCTTCTATTGATGAGGTCAGAGGTGAGGGACCCTGGCCATTGAGAGTGGCTGGCAACCTAACAGGCAGTTGATGGACAGGTGGGGTGATAAAGTTATGTAGCTGAAGCTGGCTTGCAACCGAAGGGACACAGGAGGAACCAGGCCCCTGGTTTCCAGCAACTGTGCCGTGATGATGGTTGAGTGCAGGCTGTGTGGCAGACTGTCTGTTCATCAAAGCCACTTGACTCCGAATCTGTTCTATAAGCTGCAGCTGGTGTATCTGCTGCTGCTGGAGAGCCATAAGCTGGTCAAGGATCATGGGAATAGCCATAGTTGAAACCCCACTACCTGCTGCAGCCCTTATGCTCTGTGAAAACTGGGCAACTGCAACTCTGGTCCCATGCAAGGTCTCCAAGGTAACATTGGTGCTTGGCATGGCATAGCTCGTGACACTGGATGGGACAACATCGTTGAGCTGAGGTAGGGAGCCTTCTGGCTCTGGGGATGTCACATCTCTCTCCTCAGGATCCATGTTCTTTTCCGGAGAAAGCTCCAGCTCCATGTCTTCATCCTCCTTTTCGAGGACACTGACCCCATTTGAACTTGCGATCTCTGGGATGTCATCCCCCTCATCAGCAGGACTGTGATTTCCCTCCCTGGCATCATCGCTGTCGGCTTGTTCACTGGGGCAGCTTGGTACAGGGGAAGGTTCAGATGGGTAATCCTGGGAGGGGTGAGGTGTATCCTCATTGTCATTCACTATTAGTACCAGTGGGTTCTTGGTACAGCTCTTTAAATGTTCACAGAAATCTGACCACTTGAAGAACTCAGCGCAACACTTCTCACATACATGGGTCTCTTCGCTGCCACTGCGGCTCTCATTCCCGCTGTCAGCATCCTCCAGCACTTCACCTCGGGCTAAGAGGAGGGAGTCAGGGGAGCAGGGGAGTGGAAGGGGATACAGAGGGAGAGAGGATAAAGGCAAAAGGAGAATTAATGAATAAATAATCAATAAAGTATCCACACAAATTTGCAGTGCAGTGCTGCTAAGATTTAACCTTTGATTTTTTTTCTTTTAACATACCAAAAATCAATATAATTTTTTTTTCTTTTACTCTCTGCAAATTGCCCTAGTTCACTAATCCTCAAGTCCCACGTTTAGGCCTTCGCACCCTTTGCAAAGAGCCAGCTAATAATTTTCTTTGTGCAATCCATCAAATTATGAGGGCCTATCAATTGTGGATACTGCCGCTTAATGAAATTCCATAGAAGCTATTGATTTCCAATATTTCATACAATTCACAGCTGCCTCATCTGTTGGGTACAAATCAGGACTTTGATGGCCCTATTAGGATTCCCCTCTGCTCTCAAGCCCAGTCATTTCCACTTGAATCTCAAATGCCTCAGCCTTTTCATTTAGCAATGCAAACGTAATTCTGCAGCTCTGCATCTCTGCAAAGAACTATTGTCATGATATTTGGAAAGAAGGGTATTTAAAACAGGCGATATCATATTTATTTATTCCGTCAGCTGTTTCATTGTTGAACTGGGTGGCATTGCAACAAAGACAAATGTATGAAAAGGGAGAACTGTGTCTATTTCAAAGTTGTTTTTTTTCCCCTACTTTTTCAAACTCTTTTCAATATATAATTTTCAGTCAGGAGATTTGTAGCCTCAGATTCTACTTCTCTTTCTCTCCCCCCTCCCTCTTCCGTGCTCTCTGAAATAAGACTCAACAAATTACATGCTAGTGCAAGGGCAGCAAAGTCTCTGATTAGTTACACATGTTTAATCACAGTTGTAGGAAGCCACTTCCTCTTCCACATGCAACCATCACAGTCAACCGCACTGACACAAGCTTCGAACGTTGACCTAATTCACACCTGATCAAAACCATGTAAAGGATGACCCCCTTTTATACGTTTGTTCTTATGTCTCGTGTATGTGTGTGTGTGTGTGTGTGTGTGTGTGTGTTATTCAGTGCTGTTTGACCCAAAATGTGTGAATTGGCGCTTGAAAATATGGATGCCAATTTCTTAATTCTAGCTCAGTCACAACCATCGCATACATTATTGCAGTGTTTGTATTTTTGTTCTTCAAATGGGTATATTCCTGCTCCATATTATAATTGGTCTACAGATGAACTCAAATTTTTCTTCCTGCAATTTTTGATGGTTTTGGAATCAGTTAATGCGTAAAAAGCATATTGAGCATTAACGGAATCATCAATATACATGCACCACAGATGACAATAGAAGTAAAAAACAGGAAAAAAAAAACATGTCTGAAAGAACAAACATACAAACAAAACAACTGCTTCCACTTATGATAGGAATAAAATTCACTCAGGTTTTGGTCAATTGTAGGCTTGCATTACAAAATAATAAAAAGAGACACTGAATGTAGTATTCTCTCTATAACTCTCCAAAACCTGCAGCACAATTAAACAATTCAATGTTGAAGGCCCTACTGTGTCTTAGCATACAATATAAATACCTTTTCACTAATTTTGAAGGTTAAAGTGGAATTAGCCATGGTGGCATGAATAATTTGGGCAATTAAAAGGTCTAATTAGTAAAGAAATTCATCATCCCTGTAATTTCTGGCCAACTATCAAGGTCTTGTATGTGTAACATAATTAATTGTCAACAGAGAGAATTTGAGCAGGGACCATGTTTTCACCCACAATGCATTCAGGACTGAGAAAATGTTTTTTTATTTTTACTTCATTATGTGTGCTATTGTTTCTTATTAATAAATCAACAACTAAATGAATGAAGGAAAATATATCATCATAGAATTTGATAAGCTCCTTTTGAATACATACTTTATATTTACTTGTGAAAAAAATGAACAGAAAACTCTAATCAACAGTACCAGTTTTGAATTGTATGATAAAATTTGAACTGAAACACACCTCTTGATTTGTCATTTATATCATGTCACCAGAACAATGAAAAAAAAAAATCAACAAGTGAGCAGACACAAGCGACTGGGAAAGTCAGTGACATGTGACAGCAGGTTGAAAATCTCCTTAGCTCAGCAGCGGACAGCAGAACCCATTTCCATAATTGAGGGTTGAAAGGTCAACACAAATGAGTAGGCATTGTGTTGAGCTGATTAGTTATTAGAATGGTATTACTGTCAATCTCTTTTATTCATTCATACAATTAAAAGTGGAAGCCATTGTATGCCTGTGCCTTCCACCCCCCTACACACACAACAGCACACATAGTTACACAAAACACACACTTGAAATAAATGCATATAAACACAAATATGTCTACGATTAAAAGGAAGCACTCTTTTGTTCAAAAAAGAATGATGAAGCAAATAGGAAAGGGCCTGTCTTGTTCAAACTTATCTGAAAATGGGATTTGTTTTTACTTAAACAAATGACGAAGCAAATAGAAATATTGTTTTTAACTGATTTCTAGAATTATTAACTTTGTTTGAATTGCTGTCATTTATCGACCCACCCAACATATAAAAAAAATCTTAAAATCTTTGCCATACCAGCAATGTGCAACCATTTACAGCAATTGGTGAAAGACTGTACGTTACATTCGTTGTTTCACATGCTGGATGTTGCATTTGTTTTCAACACCACAAGACAATGTACCAATCCAAATGATTTTAGCTTCAACTGTAAAACCTAAAAAAATAACATTTTTCTTGCTCATGATTTCAAGGTTTCTACCCGTGAAACTACTTTCAATAGCTGTTGTGCGTAGCTATATAATGGCAACATTTGATAATAAAAATGTGCGTGTGTGTGTGTGTATGTGTGTGTGTGCACAAGCGTGAACATGCATGCACACGTGCGCACGCATGTGTGAGTGTGTCTTGGGGGTTGCATTAATTTGCATATAGCATGAAAAAGGTAGGGATGAAAGAGAAAATAATCGAATCGTTTTAGGATTTTTTTTTTCTTTCCATTCCTTTAAGTGTCATAACTTCCTTGGATGCAAATATGTGCCCTTGCATCCAAGGAAGTGGAAGTGACCCAATATTTTATCTGTGTATTCACTATTATGCTCAACAATCTTCAGTATGCTAAAAGAAAACCACTCATCTGGTATGTTACATATCAGAGGACGTATTCATGCTTTCCACTGATTCTGCGAAAGTCCAAGGACTATACTGTGAATGGAGGACTGGACAGCTACAAATAATTTCATTCTTAACAATTTCTAGAGTCATGTCATGAATATACACGCTGACAAGGACACCGGCAAGATTTACTTCATGCTTCGAGATAAATAGCTTTCTATCATCAAAGGTTTCTCTTAATCCTATAGTCAAATTATATAGGCAAAAAAAAGCATAATAATTAGTGGAATTCGATGCACCGGAAAAAAAAAAAAACAACAACTGAAAACTGTAAACTACTTCACCCATTCTACTAATTTAAAACAAGAGCTTCATTATAAGAATTAGGTTATATATTATATATATTTTTTGTGCCAATTACATTTCACATTAATGCAATTATGATTTTTGTTCCTTTACATAATTCTCCTCTCTTGGGCAAGACAGAGGTTTTTATAGACTGTTTGACAGAAAAAGAAAATCTTATTTAATTGTGCACTTCAACAATTTTTTTTTTCAATTGTGCTGGTATGCTTATAAACATCATTCGTAATTTACCATTTGTTTTTTTTTAACCTAGTTTTCCCGTGTTTGCTTTTTCAGCCTACCAGCACAGAAATGTTCCCGTGGTTACAAAGCACACAAGGCAAGTCCATGAATGTTTGCTCGCATCCTCACTCAAGTGTCCTCAGCACAGCACTGTTTGTCATCAGCCTGGTCAGCCCTACTGCAGAGTGGTACAGTCATATCTACACTAACAGAAAGGCCTTTGTCATAGCCTGCAGATGTGGACCAGCCAAAACATTAACGATTTGTTTGTGCAAGCATTTTAAATACAGTATTCAATGACGGAACTCTGTCCAGATGACTGTGTCATCCATTAGGATGCCTCTTGGTCACTCTGGATCTGAATTTACAATCGAGCTTGAGATAAGGAAGGTACTTCAGGATCTGATGGATGCTCATCTTTTACAAGCCAAAATGACATCTGATTGATTTATTTTCAGTACTGAAATTAGTGGCGGGGTTTTGAACGTTCACATTAAGAAGAGAGAAATGAAAAATAAATTCTTGCAGACACACTCGGTACCTCTTTATGAAACAATAATTAAAATAAAGAATAAATCATCGGGAAAAAGTGTTCAGATAAGTCTTCAAATTCTAAATATCTAGTTTTTCCTGATATTATAAAAACTCCTTATACCATGTCAAGTCTTTTTTTCTGCCATTTTGCTTATCCCCTAAATTTTTTTCAGAATGTATGTATTTATTTTGTGCTCGGTAGTAATTAAGGCAGTCATATTTGAGTTATTTCTTGAAGAAGTCTTTGCCACAGCTATGTGGGTGGTCTACAGGCCTGCACCAGGTGGTACGAGAGGATTAACACTAAAACTAAACAAAACCCTCTGCAAAAGAAGTGTGCAACAATCACACCGTCACTGTCAGCCTCAATCATCTTGCCATAATATTTTATTTTTTAATCCCCTAACTTCCTTTAAGTCTCAGACCTTGTGAAGCAAACAAGGCAATGTGCCGGATAATACTTCCACCAAAAGCCTGTAAATAAAGCAGACTAAAATCTAGGTTTGGGGTAAAACCTTATTGCTTTGTAATATTTTTTACCCTAAGACAGTGAAGGCATCAGGAGTAGTTGGAGGGGATGGTCATTTGCTGAAGGACATTTCAATATAGAGAACGTAGGGATCGATCAAGGAACCTTTTGACTTTTCAAGAACTCATCGTCCTTCGGAGCCTGAGCTACCACTTGATACACTCTAAGAATGTTTACTTCCTCAAAAGAGTTCTTCAAACTTGATAATAAAAATTATTTGTTAAATTCAGAGATTCAATTTGTGTTGTTTTCCACGTGAATTAATATATACCCTACCGTAGTTTTAAGAGATTTTTGTAAAATATGCACCCCACAATTGCTGTTTTCAAAGACAGTGGATAGAGTTGAAGAGCTGTGGAGATGAAAAGCCTGTCGCTGTTCATACTTTCCCAGACACCAGTGAGCTGTGCGGGCAAGGTCAATGGCATACATATTCTAATTGTTCAAGGATCTTGACATCTAGTGGCAAGACCTGGCTGGCTGGGCTAGACAAAGGTTAAGTCAGCAAGCTTTCTAAAAGCACTCCTAAGCGGACCCCCTGTCCCCTTTCAAAATCCTAACACACACACACAACCCCTGCACCATTGTAGGGCAAATGTCTAGAAGGCCTGGAGGTACAGATAATATGCCAGACATGGGGCTTATTTTTGTTGTGTGTGTGTGTTTTTTTTTTTTAATTTTATCTCTTTTCAGGGATGCAGAACGTTTAAGGGATCCCTGCCGGGCTGCAGCAGACAAGAGGGAGCAAATTTCACACATAAAAGAGGTCACCAATAATTCAATTTAAACTGAAAAACATAAGTAGACATCATCTAGGGAGATAAAAATTCTGTAACCTTTGAGGTGTTTTCTTGGATATTATACTATGTTAACAGTGCGCTATGGATTTGCCTGTTTGTCCAAGAGCATAACGTGTTCTCCAGCGAGACACCAAACTTGATTTTTTTTTTTTCCTCTTTACCTTATGCCAAACATAGATTGTAAGTCTAAAAAACAAAGAAAGAAAGAAAGAAAGAAAGAAAGAAAGAAAGAAAGAAAGAAAGAAAGAATGAAAGAAAGAAAAAAGCAGCACTAACACACAGAACTTTCGAATCCCTTCAACATTAGAAGCAATGATTTATCAAAGAAGCAATCAATAGTGTCGTCAAGGGCTGCACCGTGGCAATAGTCGGGAATCCGATCACCCTGCAACGATGCACTAACAGTCGAACGGTTGTCTCGGGTCTGTAAGGTAGCTTCGGATGAGACACGGTGTTATCAGGTTTATGTAAGTATGTGAGTGCTTGCTGTGCTCTGCCAAAGCCTTTGGATTGTTTCACGGCGATGTCTGTCCTGAATGAAAACAAGTGAGCCAGTATGGTTCTTTAACAAGGATAGGCAGACGCATTCCACTGCCACTTTCAGTTTAAAAAAAAAATAGCATAGACACTATAGGCTACTCACAGCACTGCATGTGTTGAAGCGAGAGGGAAAAAATCAGTTCTTTTGGGAGAAGCCGGAAAAAAATTAATTAATATGTCAATGGATTATTTAGAATTCTTAATTATTTCCTTTCCCCAAGGGTGGCTCTTTAGAATGTGTTAGGTTTCATAAATTGTAATATAATTTGTAAATAGTGTAACAATCTGCAAATGAATAGTCTGCATGTTGTTTTCAGCTGCAGAGACAGAGGGGGACTTTCAGTCAGCAATCCTACAGGAAGACAACCTGATGTTTCACATCGCTTACCCAATTCTTCGACAGCCCATCGCGACAATGTCTTGAGGTGAAAGCACCATAAAAATCTCAAGTCTTCGAACTAAATCACAGCAAAGAGAGACTGGGACCTTCAGTGTGAGACCCCTCCTCATTGACACACAGACTCACACACTGTTTCCCCATGCAAAGAGAGAGGATTACATCACACATTTTCCCGTGAAGTGTGTGTGTATGTCTGTGAGGTGTGTGTGTGCGTGTGTGTGTGTGTGTGTGTGTGTGTGTGTGTATGTGTGTGTGTATGTGTGTGTGTGTGTGTGTGTGTGTGTGTGTGTGTGTGTGTGTGTGTGTGCATGTTCCTGCATGTGTGTCTGTGTTGGGGAAACCAAGCTTCATGGATACTTTACATAAGATGCGTTATTTCAGGGTTTGGCTGAGCACAATAAAAAATAAAAAAAGAGGCAACAATAAAACTTTTTAAAGTATTTTTTTTTCTTTCAAGACTAAAATCACAAAAATTGAAGGATATACAAAAACCCAGCTGAAATTATATAAGATCTAACACAAAAAATTCTGGTGGAGAAAAAATTGAAGTCGGAAAAATATACTTTAGTTTCACTGTAATGGGAGGAAATGCCAGTGTTGTTTGACATTTCACGGAGCTTCTCCCATCACATCAGATGTGACTTCAGTTGTTTTAATGTAATGCGCAAAGGATGGAGTGCACACTAAAGACTGAATGACCAGACGACGCTCTGTCATACCGGTGCTGTCGACAATGTGAACGAGAGGGAACAAATCAAGTGTGCTAAATGTGTGTGTGTGTGTGTGTGTGTGTGTGTGTGTGTGTGTGTGTGTGTGTGTGTGTGTGTGTGTGTGTGTGTGTGTGTGTGTGTGTGTGTGTGCATCTGCATGCTCACACTTGCATGTGCACATTTTTGCTACCTCTCTGGAGTGTTTCTGTGTAAAAGACAAGTCTTCTTCAGGTCAACTCTTCCTGTGGGGATGGTTTACAAAATCCTGAGCAAATTCATAATGACTGTTGTGTTAAGCAATCAAGGCCAATGCTATGTCCTGATAGGAATAGCTACAGAAACTTTGTACGTGCCATTGTGTGTGTGTATGTTATTAAGAGACAGACACAGATGGAGAACAGCCAACTGAGACACAAAGTGGAGGAAAACAAAGACAGTAGAAGATGGAAGACACACAGAAGCCTTTCTCCTCCTTGTAAAGCTGAATTGGCAGATGTTATTTTCCATGGCGGATTTAAAACCACAACGAAAAAAAATGCATCAATTGTGACACAGCTTTACATCTAGACATGTGCCAAGAAATCTTTCTTTGAATACTGCAACTCAAGTGGTCATCTAAAGCCTTCACTGTATCTCTTTTCACTCTGTCCATCTTTGAGTCAATCTGTTTACACTAACTGTCCTAAGCTGCTGTCAAATGTCATAAATATCATTTGAGTTCCACTTTGTTGTTTAAATATTTTCAGCCTGATATTTCCTGAATAGTTTAAATGGCTTGGGATACAAGTTCCTCCCACACTTAATACATTATACAGAAAAGCTTCAACGATTTGGTAATTGCCAGAGCAAACTTCCAATTTGGCCCTCACTTCCGGGGTTTCCCACTTAATCTCAAACCTGCATAACTTTGTATGGAGATGTAATGCTAATTTGGAAGTGTAAACTTTGATTTTCTGCTGCACATCTACAACTTAAGAGTTCTCTGATCCATTTACTTGAGAATCAATCTATTGTAAAATATTAAGAGAGATTGTCTGAAATGGACTAAAAGAATAGTACTCCCAAAAAAAGGATATTCAGTCATTATCGACCTCATGCTGAGTGTAGCCAAGATTGAATTTCACAGTTCACAAACATGGATTTTTACAGCCATGGCAGCTTCTTTTAACCATTTTCAGATGTAATATAAAGAATAAACATATAAGAAAATATGAACAGCCCCCATTTCGGCCTACCTGGCTTCATCAAAAAAAGAGCAGTCCAACATGAAAGACAATATGAATATGCGTGATTCCAGCAGAGACGTGTACTAGGCTGCTTAGCACTGTTGTGAAATTTGAATTTGGCTCATACTGGATGAGTGGATGGCATTTTTAAAAAAATTCTAATTAGGAGAATGATCACCATTCCTTTTAGTTGAAGTTGAGTGGATGATAAGTGAATTTTCATACTTGGCTTTTGCGTGTATGCCATATTCTACTGTTGCTTTGAGCCGCTTGCTTATGCTTTTGTCTCCGCAATGGGTCAAATCTTCACAGAGAACTATGACGGTTTCACTCCTGCATCTCTCCTGAGGACAGAGACTGTCTGGGAACATGATTCGATTTTGGAGAACAAAAGTTGGGCTAACAGCTGAGGTCACCTCCTGCTACCAGTTTTAAAATCAAACAGACCAACTATAAAACTTTATGTAAGTTCTTTCTCACTCCAGTGAAGAGTGATAAATTTGATACAAGAGTTTAACTTGATTTGCAGGAAATACCTTTCCTCTTATTTTGGGACGACAGTTTTAGTTTGGATATTTTAACAGAGATAGTTGAAGGATTCGGGATGTAGGTTATAGTCCTTACAACATTCCATACCAGAATACATATTAAAAGGGTTCAATTGATTAAACCTCCTGACTGATTAAGCAGATGAACTGTGACATTCAACGGCATAATATTATGAGCCTTAACTTTACTTTCTGGAGAAAAAAAAACTGAGAATACAATTTCCCCAGCTGAAATGTTTTTTTTCATTCTGCTTTAAGAGGTTTTAAGTCCATGACTCACTGAAGATTGCACCATGTTTTATAGTACTTGGGATAAGGTTATTATCCAATAGTGACACCAAACCCTTAGAACTTCTGCACCGAGGGTATATTCCCTACCTATTATTAGGCTTGCTGTAACACAACAATAATTAGGAACTGGAATTAAAAAAGATGGAATAACTGGCCAGATCCAGGTCAATTGTTTATAAATAGCAGTAACAGCATCAAAACATTGGCCTCCATTCTTTTAATTTTTTCATGTGTCTGTAAGATGGAAAACCCACTAAACAACCTGATCATTAAGACCAAGAGTTCTTGAAGTGTTACTGTCTGCACTGTGTAAAAATCCTTGAGAGGAACAATTCTACCTTCACAGTAAAGGCCACATCCTCTCTGATTTGATCTTTTTCTAAATCCTTACTGACAACAAAATAAGAGGTCATTATTTAGGATGTAAGCATCACATTACGTTAATTGAATTTAACATTTAATAACAAAATAGTCTCAAGCAACCTCATTCAGGGACCGAGCATTAATTCCCTGAAAGTTAACCCTAGGAATACACTTGAGCTTTAAAAAAATCACAATGGTTGTGCAAAAATTTGCAAACTTTGACAGTTTGCAGTCTTTCAGGTAGATGATACAGTGTTTGTCTTTCTGGTCTTCTGGTACTCTTGAGATAAGAATGCACTTTGTATATGTATGTGTCTTCATGAGTCTCAAACTATGTTTATACAGATGATGCTTAACAGGAGGCAGGTGATAAACGGATGTTTTTACAGGTGCTGTCCTTGAGTGTGTGTGGGGGTGTCCCACTGGGTGCCTTCCTATGAGGATGAGGACCAGTTCAGAGTGTACAACCAACTGGACCAATGTTATGTAATGAGGACAAGATTTCGATGGACAGGAACATGAAAAAGAGCTACTGGACTGTGACATTTCAACCAAATAACAAAACCATTCACATTATCAATGCAGATGGTTTTTGGTTTTTAGCTTTACATTAAAAAGAGATTGCCTATTTTCATTTTTACTCCTAGAAATGACTGGGCCCTTTCCTTGACTTTGAAATTGTTTCCTCTATAAGATATATGAGATTCAAAGGAGCAGTGAAATAATTAATTGTTCACTCTGTAAACATGCCATATTATCAGCACAGAAAGATATTTTGTTTAATATTAAATTACATTTGTTGGCCTGTGAATCTAACTATCATTTCCAAAGTCATGTATTTTGAAATAGTCAAAACAAATTTTTATAGATGCATTGACTTCCTTTCACCTATACACAATAATTGTTGTATGCCATAGAAACTCCACCAATATTGTTAGAATTTTTGCAAATGCCATAATAATAAACAGCTAAATTATTGCAGGAAATATCGATAGGCCAAATATAGGGAAGTTCTGAGACCCTTGGAAACTAATTTCACCAGTGGTCCAATCTCTGTTGGCTGATATGGATATTTGCTACTTCTGCTGTTATGAAGCAATTTTTTGCTATATATTTATTGAGCTTAAGGCCAGAGTGATCCTGAGTGTTGATAAGAAATGCCATATTTTAGGTTGCATTTTGTAGTCATCTAATTAGGTATTTTGTGACTTCCCTCATTGCAATAAAGTTAATTTTCAGACGGAACAAGTGAATTTATAAAAAAGAAAAATACTAGATAAAAGTGCAATGTGCACATTAAAACAAACAAACCAAAAACTCAGAGTATGAATAGATCAAATATGGCTGACAGCTAGTTCAGAAGCTACATTCAACATGTAATCAGACACATACCGAGGCTCTTCCATCATTCTGTTGCTGATGGAGTGATGTTTCCATGGTTACACCTTGTGTGACCAACCTTGGGCCAAAGGTTACCTTGGATGGCAGCAATTTTTGCCTCACAATCTCGAAATTGATCTGGAGTGGAAAAGAACAGACAGTTTTTAGTGGGTGTCCAGTTCAAGTGTCATATTCATTGTATTGTGACAAATTCAAGTGCTTTTACATTGAATATTCAACAAAAATGACAAAAAAGTACATACTGTTTAAAGAAGTGTTATATCCTGAATCTTCACTGAAAAGTACTTCACAGTAAAATTATGTTCCTAGCACAGTTAACAGACATCAGGTGTAAGGCGCCAGAGGAAGGACCCATGATGCACATTAACTGAGGTAAACAAGGACGAGGGTGTGACACAGGGGGTCTGGAACAGGACGAGTGTCAAAGGCACATACATTCAGCCAGCTCTGGAGACATCATTGAAGATGTGCTAGCTTAACACTTGGCTCTAGCCATTGAATTTACATGTCAATATACAAGATAGCTTTTTTACAACTTAGCAGTATGTAGACTCCATATTTACTATTTCAAAGCATTTATTTACCTGCAGGGCAATAAGGAACAGAAAACTGTACCGTGCATGTCCTGCTCTACAGGCATATGTATACTCTAATGACACAACAAGAAGGTGTTTTAATTTGGCCATTGCCGCTAGACCTGCGACCATAGCGAAACCCAGTGTTTTGGTATTGTCCCAAAGCTGATTATCAACTCTACTCACGATGGGGAGTGGTTTCTACCACTGGGTTCTTCACTCACACCAAAACTGATGGATGGATTGATTTTAAGACCATACAAGGTAGTTTGCTATAGTTAGCGGTTAGTCCCAACTCATCATTCTGAAACACACATGGGCTCACAAACACAAACTCCCCCGTTGGCATGATGAGTCCCATCACCTCTGTTAACCCCTCTCTGTCAGGTCAGCTGTTCTGTCAAGTAGAAACCCTGAAAGATCAAAGTATGTGACCCTTGCACTGTCAGGGATGGATGGGAGGCTGTAGTGGGATGCATTGATGAATGGACATACAAGTTTCAATTGTGTTTTTGAGCTGGAAATAAGTGACATTATGTGACAAATGTAAATGACAAGTATCATGATGTAAACTTCACATACCTCTAAGTATCTTAGGGGATCAACATTAGCAAAGATCATGCAAGCACCTCTTCGACCCTTACACAACCAGTTAATGACTATTGACAACTGTTAATTTTCAACTGTTTTATTTGCTTGTTTAAATTTATTCAATTCACTACCTTTTCTTGTCCAGCTGCTATGCTCCTCAGTGCAGGCTGCCCTATTTGAGGAGGAGGAACGTGGCCGCAACCTGCAGGACCGTTTGGCCACAGCAGAAAGGAGGAACAGGCAGCTTAAGGAGCGTGTTCGCAAGGTGAAACGCTCCCTGAGGAATGCCCGCAAGGCCATGCGTAAGGCTGAACAGGAAGCCCGGGATCTGCAAGAGAAGCTTAGGTCTGCAGAGCGTCAGGCTGGGCACCATCTCAATGCCATATCGCAGGAGGAGCATAGGCCTACACGTTATGCAAGCACAACAATACGCAAGAGGGTTCCACTCTAACTTGATTGGATCCTGCCACTGTGGGAAATGAGAGTGAGGGACTGCTGGGCGGTCTCTATGAACAGAAACAAATATCACCTGTCACATATGAAAAAAAAAACATTTTAAAAGTGATAATCTATGTAGATTCCTTGTAAATGAATTACTGTACACTTTCTCTGTTTTGTACCTGATTGCTACAAAACAATCGGCAACATAAAGAAACATACCTATATGAGTCAATAACAAAGGGTTAGAATTTAAATGCGCATTGCCTGACATTACTCATTAAATAATAATCAACTAGCAGGAAACCCTCCTAAACAGATAATGTCACAATCTCCTGATACGGTGGTTGTCGGAATGCTGCGTCTTCTGTATTTCAGCATGCCTAAAAGTCAGTGTGATATTTGCTACAAAAAGAAAATAGAAGACCTGAATATAATCTGAAGTTTGCCAGAATTATCTCTAAATCTGGAGGGGGATATTGGAGTCAAAAGTCTTCATTTGAGGCATGAGGTTTTGACAGGTTCTAGAACCTCTGCTTGACAGAAGCCCAGCTGTCTCAGAAGATGAATCATGTGTTGTCAAGTTATCTAAGGTCAGCTTTGGTTTGGAGACAGCATAAGATCGGAAGA